>JAPMOR010010676.1:0-12618 GCA_026543865.1 Argiope aurantia | reverse complement strand
GTTATTTCAACTATTAGAGAATTCAGATTAACCCAAGAGCACTCAATAAAAAGTACATCCAATAAATACACATGCTTTTCATGGAAGACGTCTTGCAACCGAAGATCTAAAATATTTATAGATATCGCATCAATTCTGGAATCTTTCCGTACTGTATGATTGGAAGAACCTTTTTTCAGCTGCAAATGGAATGAAAATATTCGGAAGGTAAATAAAGTTTCATTTATTAATTGCAAAAGAAAGGAATTTTCAATTACTGATTGTTTCTCTTATACAGTGGACTCTCCTAAGACACATCTCTGTATGATGTTTATCACATAAAGCATTAAATAAATTTTCACTAGTTTTCATTAATCTTCAAAAAAAATTCTGTATTAAGTTTAATATTAGCAGTTACATAATTTTTGTTTAATAAATCAAATTTATGTAGTTATATATTAATATGAACACTAAAATTGACAGTTTATCCCATGGCAATAGGCGCAAATACGAGTTCAATTCCAGTTTGAACTTGATAACTGAGTTATGCTTAGCTGGTATTCATTTCACTACATACTGCCATAATTTGTTATTTAGAAATCGGATTCCAAATCAGAAAAAGGTAAAGAATTCATGAGTATTTCCCGTGAATGCTCCATTTGATATGGCTATGATAGAAGTTCTCATATCACCCCTTCTTGTAGGAGAGTCCATTTTATTTCTGTTAGTTATATAAATATTATGTATCAAATTATTTGTAAACCAGCCATTTTAGTTTTACAAAGTATATTGAGAACCGCAATTCTCGCATTGATTCAGTGTATTAATTTATTTATTAATTCATTTGATTTTGTTTATAATATTTATATACATCTTAAGATTTAAGGCAACGGGGCCGCTTGACATTCTCGGTTTCCTGAGGAAAACGCAGAGGAAATGTGTGTGCTTACCTCTCTTCATGTATAATATTTTTAACTCAACCCCTCCAACCCCAACAAAAAATCAGAATTCCATATCGGCATAAAAAAGTTTTTCATGGAAATGTGTTGCTCATGTTCTTTCATAACATTTATAAGTATCAGTATTTGTATAAATCTGTAGAAAGACTGATAATTTGAAAACATTTAAGTCCTATAACTGAGTAGTATGTATAAAATATCCCTTTATCCCGAATATTTATCTTAAAAATAACCAATTTTTTTCCTAAAAATGAAACAAAAAATTGAGCCCATCGTTCGAAACGAATCGGCATTGTGGACAGGAACAATCAGTGAAGCCGATTTTACATGTATTAAAATATCGGTTTTGGAATGCTTAACAATTTACTTTTTCTTTATCATTTCTCGATATCTCAATAACTTTCCAAAAATCATACATGCTATTAAATTTTTGGTAGAAAAATTTTACCTTCTCTTACCTGTCAAAATTTACAATTCTTGTGTTTTCTACATATTTCCAAAATAGCAGTTCAATGCATCAGTGTACATAGTTAAAGATGTGTATCAACTTTTAAACACTTTCCGTCAAAGGAGTGAACGCCAGTTGATTTCTAAATTTACGAGTAATTGAAAGAAATGATTCGAAAACCCAACTGCTTTAAACAAAGGGAATTTGGAATGTGATCTAATCACCATCACTGCTGATCTGTTTAAACTTTAAATCTAATTAATGGGAAGGAAAATTTTCAAAATCAGTATTCAATTTTCTTCTCTGTTCTATGAAGCGCAAATCTTACCATCTTCTGTTACTATAAGAGAGAAAGGAAAACGAAGAATTCCACCTCTGGCACATCACTGCTATGCCCTAGCTTTCAGCCAATCCTGTACATGTGTTAAAGTAATATTGAACCTTTAGCACTCTTATATCAATTCTGGCCATTGTTCAAAATGCATAGTTTTCATTTTCTTGCTAGATAATGATTATTATATAGGCTTTACAATAGGGAAAAACTTCCACTTCAAATTTTAGGAATTATATAAATTTGCAACTAGTTTTGAGATATCTAAGTACTAAAGGAAACTTTATATCCCCATTTATATAATGTCGTTAATTTCGGTGTTCAAAGGGTTAAATAAATTCGTATTTTTGTGAGCCAACACAGTTTTGCCTTGAAGGAAATTAAGAAACGCGTGTATTGTACGTGCTTCAAAGAGCCCTATAATGAAAACAGCGGTAACAAATACTTAACAGTAAAAAAAAAAGTGAAGTACTTGAAATGAATTCTTTATAAGACGTTTTTACTCAACTACTAAAATTGAGTAATAATATATATTAGATGGAATTTTGTAGCCAAAATTTCGTTTCACTTCTTTATATACTAAAGTTAGAATTTTTACTTTCTTGTATTGTGAAATACAGAGAAAGTATTGTAATAGGCAAACAATCCAAATATAGAGACTCTGAAGAATCTCTTTTTCAGATCATCCCGAGTTCGAAAAATACATTTTTAAAAAACACTAAATTTTATAAAGATTTCAACAAGAGGATTAGCGCTTAAACGCAGTTGAGAAAAATTTGGATGCAGATTCTATTTAGGTAAAGCCAGATTTTCATATTAGATTTTTAACTGTTTTTAGTATCTCGTATACAAAGCATATATTCAAAGGAAAAGTACTGTATTCTCAAAAATTCGAATTCGACGTTTTGACGAATCGCCACATTTCTTCAGCTCTGAGCGCAAAAAGCTCATTTTTGGAATTGTTTCATGAACTTAATATCGCAAAAACACTTTCAGCTAGACGGATGAAATTTGATATGCATTGTTTAGACCAAAGTAATTGTTTCTGTCTGACTTTGAACGTTATCTATTCGTAGAAAGTCTGCCAGTCCACAAATCTACGATGCTATTAAACATGAATGCATGTGTTAATTGGCGCTCTCAGGATCGGACCTTTTGACCTACAGTTACTAAGTTAGGGACATAAATACCTTGGAGGGTAAGAATGTGCATTTGAGTTTTTTTTTAAATTTTAATTAATTAAAAATTATGTTGAATTTTGTCGCTTTTTCGCTATAAATTCCTAAAATACTATAGCATAAATATTTTACCATTCCAATATGTTTAAAAATACCTATTTAATAGGCGTACAAAATATTTTTAATATTTTTGGAATTAAATTTTTTTTTAAATTTTAATAGTATATTACATCTGTTACCCTGAAGCTCAAACTGTTTTCTTTATTTCATCAACTATCTAATTGCTTGCATTTTTGAAGTGAAAGAAAAAAGTAAAAGAAAAAATGTTCTTCTTTATTTGTGATTTATCCTTGGCATGCATGAATAGTGTCTCAAAATCGAGTTTGTATTTCAGACAAGTATTTCGCTACCGATTAGAACCAAAGTTTGCCACAAAACGGCACTTGCATTCACAGAATAAGTTACCAGATTCAATATATTTATGTCCCTGCGTTTTTGAATTATCAGACTAGTTTCTGAATGTACAGACTGACAGACTGTCAAATCGTTGTTGGATTTGGCACAAACTTTGATAAGTGTCAACACTATAGAAGTTAAATCTCTATACCAAATTTTATTTATCTTGCTCTCTTTGTTTTATAATTACCGTGCTAACTTATATTATAACAACCGGATTTGCTTTGAACACATTTTATTCAAAATTTGATATAAAACTGCAAATTCGGATAATTATCATATACGAAATTTCATTTGTCTAGCTCAAATCGCTTTTGATTTACCTTTGTCATAGACAGACGGATGGACTTGCATTTTCCAAAAATGTTTTTTTCGAACTCATGAAGTTTTAAAATGTGGAGATTCGTCAAAATCTCCAATTTGAATTTTTTGGCGATTATTATACTTTATCCCAAAAAAAGTCGGCTAGTGATCAAAGAACACTTTAAATTCCGTAAAAATAGCCAATTTATTCGAGAATATAAAGGTTATTTTGTTTTCTCACATTTTTCTCAAGTGTTTTTTTAATAAAATGCAGAATTTACAAATTATATAAAATTTGCAGAAGGTTTGAAAAAAAAATATAGCATTATATTAACATGTTAAATGAATGCTGTACATATTCAATGATACATTATTTAATTAAAAATACATTTTTATTTTATATTTTTACCCTTTCAAAAATCAAATATGATGGGCAACTATATAAAAACTGCAACTTGAATACATTCGACATTATGAAAATTTATTGCTGTTGCAGTGATCTAAATTTCATCTCTTACGTTAAAAGATGGAACTTTTTCTGTAAAGTGATATTATTTAAACTTGAATATTCGAATAAATCATCGGAATTTAAACGAGATGAGATATAAACTAAATATGTCTTCGTATTTGCAAATAACGGACTTAAGATAGTATTTAAATTTAACTTAACATATTCATTTAAATTTGTGCAAAAAGTGAACTTCTAACATTATGCAACTTAATTTACGATATAATTAAAAGCATACAGGCTATTTGAAGGCTTAACTTCTGCGCTAATCGTGAAAGGGCATCGACAACATTCTTTGCTGTGTTAGGAATGAAGGAATCAGGCTCATTCATTTTGGGCCTGATTCTGCCGGGATTGAGCGCCGTTCTTCTAAGTGAAAATTGGAAACCCCTACATGGCTATAGGGCGTTGGAGTCTAAATTCAATTCGAAATTTTAGTTCTTTTTCTCGTGCTTTTAGGAATGTGATTGCATTTCACAGGATGTTTGTCTCATTTCCATAAAATAATTGTGGGGTTGAACAGAATGTCGTATTCGACATAGATCCTAAGGCCTAACATCAGGGACAGGGGTTCCAAATTTCTTTTACACGAATAACATGCAGATTTTGCTTTCAATCGCATTATAATTGAAGTCACTTAGTTGGAAATCTACTGTTTCTGCAAATATTAATGGATTATTACATAATTAAACTTCTTGTTATTTGAAAACTTAATTTACTGCACTTCGTAATATGTATTTACATATTAAGTATGAAGAGAGTTGTGTAATATATTTTTAATCTTAATTAGAATTCGATATTACTGTTCTAAATTCAAAGAATAGCAGTGTGTTTTAAAGCCCACCTTTTAGCTGCTTTTTAGAGAGCGATTGAAACATTTTTACTACATTACGATCGTTTATTGGCATTCATGTTGATTTTTTATAAGCTGCCCTATATATTTCCCTTTGGAATTATAAAAGGTAAATATGCTATAATTCACTCATGTGTAGTTAAAATTCTTTTTCTAAAATACTCATATCTTTGAATATTTATTGGGGAAATTCGTGAAATTAGGCATTTTACGATCGATCTCAAATTTTAAAAATTCTAAAAATAGTAGGAAGGAAATCTAATTAATCCCTTCTGAGTAGAGCATATAAAAGTGAATAGATTTCAATATGAGATGCTTAGGCGTATTATGAGCCCCCAAAATTATTCTTTATTTCCTTCCATATAGTTGAAAATATCCGAATAGTTATGAAATAAATATCAGTTGCAATTCACTACTTGACTTTCTCTATATAGATCAAACAGTCATATAGACGAAATCTTTGACGTAATCCCAGATGAAAAACCTAAATGGGATAAAATATAGCAATCGAGGAGGCCACAGAAATGGATCTTGAAATGGATGGATGAGCCAATCCATCTTAGGGAAATGTTGGTTGAGGCAATCATTCACAAACTGTGATATGCAATATTGTAGTGCTAATAACTTCCTTTTGAGATAGGACGCTCCATATATTAAACTTTGGAAAATCGCTTGAGGCATTTCACTGCCCCCCATTCGACAGTTGTAACGATTCATACCACTTGAAATTCGAAAAAAATGGATGAAATCAAGAAAAAAAATTCCAAACATCGTATTCTTCCTTATATTTTATTGTTAATTTATTTTTTAAAGTGTCTAGTATGTCCCTGATATTTTATGTAAATCACTGTAGATTATAATATATTTTAATGCACGTTTGGTAAGATTCGTATCATTTGGTTGAAAATTCTGTGTTTTATAATTCTAAAAGCTTATGAACAATTTAAGATTAGAAAAAAAAAGAAATTATATTCGCCAATGTTTCGCTGTTTGCATGAAAATGCGTTTAATCATGCCTCACAGCATTTACCATTACTGAATGATCCGCAACATTATCTTCTTTCTGTTTGGAGGGAACAAAATTTTCTATTGCTGGTTGTTTCTCTAAATGCCATGCGGCGAATCGTCATGGTAAAATGTGGGCATATTTGTACATTTTTTACATAGTCGTAATTTTAATATAGTTCTTCCAGCCTTTATGGAGAAATTCGAAACAAAGTGTAAATTCGAAAGAAACCAGATATTTTAGATCATGTATTTACAGTAAATGATACTAATTTAGTGATTATGTATAATTACCGATGATCGTTCATAATCGCCAATTTATTATATTAACCGCAATATTTAGAAATATTTGGGAAATCAACGGATGAGTTAAAATCATGTCTTTGTGGATTACTCTAAGATTACAGATAAGTTGCATAGTCGTATTTTTAAGAACTTTTGTTTCCAATCTGGCACACTGGTAACTAAGATTACACTCCTTAGCTGTGCATGCTCTGCATAGATCGAGCATCCCTCTAAGAAATGTTGGCTCTTGCTTTCATCCATAAAGGGCGCTACATTGATTAAATATCGGGAATAATAAATACTCTTTTGACAATACTTTATTCCGGACATCTTCGAAATAGTTTGGTATATTAGCAAATTCAAATATACAAGATTTACCATGACAAATCAGTATTGTAAACATTTAATTACGACTTCATCAGCATTGATTTTGTTAAGCATGGCATTAGCATAGCATTAAAATGTCAAGAGGATGGGGGCATATTTTTTAGTTCAGAATTTCGAAAAGAATAGATTTACTAGAATGAAATTTGGTTTCCAGGAGTTTGATGTCGTTTTAAAATTTAATAAATAAATTGGGTGTTACCATTGGAAATTTTAGTTTGTTCTTATTTCAAAATATAGACGGGCCCTTGTGAAATTTTTAAGTTAAAAATCTTTACATTAATTTCTTTCGAATAATTCCTTTTTTTTTAACTATGATGAACGAGACCAGAATAAAGAGAGGTAGCTCCTTTATTTTTTCCGCGACTCTATGTTGGCACCGATTTGTGTTATTTAATTTGATCTTCATGAGATAGCGTCGACATAAGTTATTAAAATCCGTTGCCTTTCGTTCAATCTGCTCATTTCTTGCGAGGAATCCGATGCCAATTTACGGATATACATTTTCTTTGTAAAGGGCAATAACTTCCGAATTCTTTAGCAGTTAAGGCAAATCTCTGTTGGTAATAATACTGGTTGGATTTCTGAATACCATTTCTAAGAAATCTAACTTAGCAAAAACTTCTGTTGCCGGTGAACATTTTACAAAATTTAATTGCACAAATTTTGAAAATGCGTTTACGAAAGTTTTAAAAAAAGATTGGTATCGATTAATTTTTGAGGGAAGGGGTCCTATGAGATCTGTATGAGAGAGTAAGTAACGCACATCATTTTGAAAACAATAATAAAAGAGGGAGAGTGGTTCTCATCAAAACTTTCTTGTATACTCTAATAAAATTATCTGACGCATTCAATAAAAATTCTGAACCTTAGATAAGGCAGAGAATATCTTGTATGGCACTGGCGTACGATAGACACGAAATACTAACCTTTTTACGTGAATTTAGCATTTTCACTGAATTTGAGATCCTTGAAGAATTCTTTTTTTGACGATTAATCCCCGCCATGCGGTTAATAACTTCCGAAAATCGAAATTTTGCTTTCAACGATCTTTTTCCAAACGATTAGACAGAGAACAGCGCTTGTATTCACAAAATGACGAACCAAATTGATATATTTAAATCGCGATTTTGAGTTATCGTAAACATGTTTCTGAAACTACAGACTGACAGGCGACTCGTCTTTAGTTGGATTAGGCTCATAATTTGATGGATATCTTCTACTCTATAGATGTTAAATCTATCTAGCTCTCTTCTTTTTGTAATTATCGCGTACATTTATGTTCGAATATCTGGATTAAGAGACTTCTTCTGAAAGGAATTTGCAGAAAATTTGGCAGAAATCAATCGACATATTTGTTGTAGACTGTATACCAAATGTCATTCGTCTGGCCCAAAGCGTTTTTTGATTCACCTTTGTTACAGACATACATAATGTCAAAAATGTGTTTTCGAGGTCTAAAAGATTTTTCGAAATCTCGAGTTTGAATATTTTGATTACAATACTTTCTCTATTTCATTTACAAGAACGTAAATTTGGTAGCATGAAATTATATCCAATTTACTCTCTTTTCGGCATAACTATCAATTTTGTTCAGGCATTTCACTTCATAGCTTGAGAATCCAGATCTCCTAGAATACCGTTGTCTGTAAGCAGAGCCGTTGTTACGAGACTTGTTTGAGATCACCATCATAAAACAAGCTTTTGGTCATCGAGGAACCTCTTTATGGGTTCAAATAGAAGGAAAACCGAGTTTTAATTCCCGTACTGTTTGATAGGTGCTCCAACATTTATTAATCGAATATTTGCAATTTTGGACGAATGGGAGATGAATTTTCACAGATCTTGCCGAAAAACGGCATCATGTATTTGTTGATTACAGATAACATATGTTTATTTACGAGGATGTTGTCTAGGGTTTCAAAGAATTTAAGAGCATTGTAATTTTTTTGGTGCTCTTTTAATTAAGAGTACAATCCTGAACGCGATACGTTTACTGCAAGGACTGGATGAAATATTTTCACCTTTACAGGAAGGGAATGGATGGAAAACTCTACTTAATTTAGAATTGGTTGAGTAAGACTCTCACATATTTGAGATAAAAATAAAAGATTGGTTTTTTTTACACCCATTATTGGGAATATTTTTATGTAGATGCTTTGAAGTATATATTTACGCATAAGTACGTGCTACTATATAGAATTATTATAATTTTTAAAATCTTCTTTTGGCCTGCAGTATTATTTTGAATTGAAAATATCAATCACTCGAATGAGTTTTAAAAATTGCCGTTGAGAGCTTTTTCATAAAAACTCTAAATTTAAGCAAACATCTCTCACTATGCTTAATGAAATCAAAATAAAACAAAGCGAGAAATGGAAGTAAAAAATGACCACTAACCTAAATAAGTTCAATTTAAAATGAAATCAATGCAGAAATTTCTTCATTTGTAAAATGGAGGGTATCTGCAATTTAAATATTCGAATGATGTTTAGAATTGGCAGCATTTATCCAAAATTTAGAGATGAAAAGAATCTTTGTTTCATGGTAATATGTTCAGTCATACAAGTTGCCAATCGACTTTTGACGACGAGGGAAAAAAAAACTATGTTTTTGTATTATTTATTGTATTATCTTCATTTAGTAACTTGATACTTTTTTTTATTACCGAAACCTAAAATGAAATTAAAAATGTGTTATTTTGATGTTCTTTCAACCATACAAATGTTTGCCTTTCGTTCTTCGAGATCCATTTAGAAAGTGAACTGGAACAGACATTAAATAATTATTAATTGCAACAAATGCTTTCCACCGAAGTGATGTGGTGTGGAGAGGGGGGTGCCAGCTTAGGAGGCGTCCTCGTCATCTCACCGCGGTTCAAAATTACGAGGTCCGTCCCAAAATAGCCCAAGTGTTGCTTCAAACAGGACGTTAATATAACTAAATCAAAACCAAACCAAAAGCAACAAATGTATTGGAACCTAAATGGCATATTTTGAATAGGAAGTCAAAGCAGACAATTTTTCTGTTTCTTTTGCAGATCCAGTCTTGAAATCCTTCGACACATGGTGTAGGATTAGCAAAGAGTAAGAGTAAAAGGTAAGTAATGACCATTTTCAAGAAATATTTCTTCTTTCAATGACTCGTTTGTATTCCTATCTTTTTTTTCCTGCCGTCCTTTAAACAAGCATAATCTGACGGTAACTGTTCCGTATTCATGCAGATTTTGAAAATCATTTAAGTCTCCCAAATGGCAGGAAACCGAACTTCTTATTCTTTTCTAGCAATCCGAGGTTTCGCGAAATTTCTTTTTAAAAATATTTCTATCCTTTAAAAATGAAATGAAATGATAATGATACAAAATATTATATAACAAAATAAGATTGCATTTTAGCTCCTAGTTTTATAAATACATGTAGGACTGACTGGGACAAAATTCCCATTCAATCCCATCAGTGTCTAGGGTACTGATTAAAAAAACTTTGAAACAAAAATAAAAAAATTATTAACAGTAAAAACAAAATTAAAAGGACATTAGCAATTAGGATGGGAAAGGGTATTTACATTAAAGTTAGAGCTAAAATATTTAGATGGCACCAAGGGCGAAGCCTAATACGATGTCTGCCCATAGCAAAACTATGGAACGCCGTTGCATATTAAATACTCATAGTTATCACCGAAACGAAGAACCCTCTCTCCTCTTCTCGAGCGAGTGGCAACAGCTCGCTTGTTGCTCAAACTCATGGTCATGTGACTTAGTACTTTGGCTTAGTAGAACCCATGGTGCCATCTATTACAGTACATTGAAACTATATTGAATTGGATGCGTTCAGCATAATAGTGGAATGGTAATGGCCACTAATTAAAACTCTACGTATATTAAACATAAAAATGTTTTAATTTATATGTATTTATACAAGTACGTCCCCCCCCCAGTTCCCTCATCTTTTGGAATCTTAAGATAAAATATTAGATTCAAAATTATAATAACAACAAAATATACAGAGCAGGCAGTACAATGCTATCTGTCAGTTAAATTCAACAGTGTTTTTTAGTTTCTCATATACGAAATATAGGGAAAATGTTGTAATCATCAAAAAATTCGCACTCGTGATTTTGATGAATCTTGATATATTGACCATGAGCCCTCTAACGGATGTGGGAAAAATTATTATGCTGTAACTCCTACCATTCTTTGTAAATTTCTGAACGTATGTTTATTGTGCCGTCATTGTACATGTAATGGCAGAGAAGTTTAGTTGCAAATACGGTTGTTCTCTTTGATTGATCATTTTACATTGAATTATAGCCATAAGCCACAATTCAAACTCTGTCAATAGCATTTCAAAAAGTGTTCACCATTTTCATTGAAGTGCATTGAAAATCTTTTTTTTTTCGAAAGGCAAAGTTCAGGTTAACTAAAACATCTCATTTTTAAATCTTCTGTTAGAATGAACCAACCATATGGACTGAATCGAACTATAGTGATTGCTCTACTCTTCAGGGAACTAAATGATATCGTGACTCCAGTAATATTGATGATTTTTACGTACAACCGAAAGACTCATCGTCAAGAAAATCAAAACACCACCTTTGTGATTTTGATATTTACTATCGCCGGTTTACGAAAGCGGTGCCGATTTAAATGATCCGCATTGACAAGTTTCTTCCAGTCGAGAAACTGATTAACTAAGTTAACAAATTAGTGTCTCAAAATTTTACCATTGTGTGAACCTAAACATTTTAATAATTCTATCCACCAGTCTTTTTTTTATATATATCAAATTTGTTCTGAAAACTTAAGTGGTTCCCGATATATATTTGATAAAAAAAATTCGCCTAAGAAAAGTCAAGCGAATGGAGTTAAGCCATGCATTAAGTTAATCTGAACATATTAATAGTAAAGAAAAAAAAAGAATCGTTTGTTTTTACAGAAATTGCGGAAATATAATTAACACGAATCAATTATATTCTTAATATCAGCGTGATTTTTCAATTCATAAATATTTTGTGTATAGATTGAGGCAATCCCATTAATTTTCAAATCTATTCGTCATGCATCCTTATTAGTCCTGCCGCTTTAAGGAATTAATAACCATCAGGTTTTATGAAGAATAAAATATGTTGTATCGTAAATATAAAAAGAAAATGAATTGTTGAAGAGATGTGAATACCGTAAAATAATTTAAGGCAATGAATTTATCGGTGATTTTTAAAAGGATTTTCTGATAGAAATGTTTGGAGATAAAGGTAGATATTACTTTATAATAATAATACTCATGGGATTTTTACATAGAATTCAACCATATTTTAACAATTGCCTTCAACATTGAAATAATATTTAAATATTTTTATAACATTTCATTTAATTTTTTAACACATTTCACTTGTCCGTATGCGAATTATATTGAGCGAAGAACTTACTTTTCAAATAAAGCGAATACTATATTTCAGCGGTTCCTTCCGTTTCAGGCCACTTTGAACTCGTAAAACTATTTAAAAATGGAGTATTTTTATCTGTCCATACAGGAATACGTTAACCCAAAACGCAACGAGTTAGGAAGATTAATTTTATATGCAATCTTTTTTTCGAAATGATTAATTTGAAAACAATTTTGTATAAAATGCTTCTAAAAGAAGTATGTCTATGAATCCATGTGAATATGATGAAGTAAAAAAAGTTAAATGGATTAAATTTTGCACAGGCTTAAATCATCAGATTTTTATATCTGTGCCAAATTTTTACTATTTCAGCTGTATCAGAAAATAGACCCTTATAGCCTTAATTATTTTTATGTATTGAAACGTCATTTTCCACAAATGCAACACACTAAGAAACATGAAATTCATTTTGTAGTGATAGCCCCTAATCTTTTCAAACTTTTTTCGAATTTTGGACTCCTTCAGGAAATAGACGAGGCTTAAAAGC
>JAPMOR010010674.1:19394-49097 GCA_026543865.1 Argiope aurantia | reverse complement strand
TCCTAGGAAAGGTATGAACATCAATTTCCTTGGTTCAAATTTTAACCATTACCTATCTAATGATGGTTAAAACTACTTTCTCGCACGTCTGAACTTTCAGTTTGATGCCTGTTTCAAACATCTGCTACTCTTTCATTTAATGGAGGTTTTGTTTACAAGGCCAGCCCTCTTCCAAGTATTTCTAATAAAGTTTAGAAGCTGTATTAATAAGCTATGCTAAATTCTCAATTAAGTACAACTGCAAAAATGTTTAATGGAGCAGCTTGAAACATTCGTATTATAGGAGTCTATTTGACTGCCATTTGATAATAAATAATCAGAACTGTTTCGCGTCATGTACGACAGCTTTATATATATTATATATAGAGAGAGAGATTTGAAATTATAATTTATTAAAAGCTTTTACATTTGGTTAAAAATCTTATTTCATCTATCTTAATAAAATATTGATTCCAAAACAGCACGCAGTCTTCTTTATATATATAATATATAAATTAATTTTACTGATTTTTCTAAAGCTCATAATTTATTAGCCATGTGATAGGAATTTAAAATCTGCCATGATTCTCTCTTGATCATCATGATCTGCCGTGTGTCCAACTAATTTTTAATGTTATATTTGTGAAATTGTTTTCCCCCCTTACATTTAAGTATTTCGCGCATAAAAATGAAGTGGCATTTTAAATCAAAATATTTTATATTTACCTAAAGAAAAATGCACGGCACCTGCCAACATAATCACCGTGCCTTTCAATCCATCCGGCCCGATCACTGCACAAAAATCCATAGTCCCAATCCAGAGTAAGTGGTAACTGAATATCATGAACAATTCCAAGAAGAAGACAGGCCAGGCAGTTCGGAGGAATGAATATCCAAAGCATTTGAAGAAATAACCCAAAAGAGCTAAAGTGAAGACGTTGGTGTGTCCAATTTTGTCTGTGAGCCATTTGCCTGTGACCAGCACTGGCAGCCCACAGATACCAGAAAAAGTGTCCAAAAGCCCCATCATATAAATCGGTGTCCCAATATCTGATAGAAATAGGTTATGGTAGCTCATCAAAAATCCCCACGTTCCACCAAGGACAAACAGAACGGTCACGAAGAAAAGAAAGTCTACATTTCTGAAGAGTTTTATTGCAGCTTTTGACATTTCTTGGTTAGGTTTGCTTTGACTCACATTCAAAGTACAAACTATTGCAATAGTTAATAAGGCTACAGCTGCATAGAAATATAGAGAAGATTCATAATTTGGCACTTTATCAGAAACGGACGCCTGTTGTATAATTAAAGCTACGAGGGATGGACCAGTTAAAGCGCCTATGTTGGACCAAAATATCTGCCTGCCATATTCAGCGTCATAAGCATTCGACATGTAATTCGCCAAAATGTCTAAAAAACGAAATACATTTTCGTCAAAAGTAAGGAACAATATTGCAATCGCTATTAAAAATAAAACACGGGTTTTCCTATCTGCATCTGCAGTTTTATACTCAGCACAAGCCATTGCACATGTCTTCTGATATACTCTACAGAGAGTCTGAATGTCATTTGTAAACAAAACAATTTTAGAGCCTCGCATGCACCAATCAAAATCGTATTCAGAACCATTGCTGAATTTGGACTCGGAGATATTTACAAATTTATCAATTAATTTTAGTTTGTTCAGAGAAGCGTCCTTGCAACATGCTTGACTGCACATTTCTTCACAAGATATAACTTGCAGACTAATATCACATGTTCGATTGATTCCTATTTGATCATAATCTGTTTTTCCACAGTTTATGCTGCTAAATGATTGATTTTCTCCAATTGTTTCGCTTACTTTTGGAATGAAGGTAAAGCTGGATGCTAATGCCCCTGCTAACAACATTGATAATACAGTCATGTAAATTGGTCTTCTTATTTTATCAGAAATTACGCCACAAGCAGTGTTGAAAACGAACTGAGAGAGGTTTCCTATTAAGTACATGAAAGATATTTCTTCTAAAGTAAGTCCTCGTTGCTTGAAAAATAAAGTTATGTATGCTGTCATTCCCATAGAGGCTGAAACAAAACATTACATAATTAAAATAAAATAATAACTACAATTATTCAGTAGATGAAATTTAAATAATAATATAATATGTAAACTCAACAATTGCTTCCAATAGTGTTATTAAAAGAGTAATACATATCTTAAAATTATCAAGACTAGCCGCCTTTGGTGACCAGTTTGTTTGCAAGGAATAATATTTTCTTTAGCAGTTGAATTATTAACATGGAATGCATTGATTTAAAATTTCGCCTTGTGACTCGACAAGACTGAAAAAATTGAGTTGAGTCAATCAGCTGAAATTTATTGCTGGGAAATTTAATAAAAAGTATGTAATGAAATATAAACAGCAGTGAAAATCATATTTTGGAATTAATATCCTTAAAAAAACAATTTTTAAAAATTTAATTTAAAATATCGACAAAAGCATGTGTTTGATAGTTTGTGGAATAGTGAAATTAATTTGGATTTCTTCGTAACTTGGATTTCTTCGTAACTTCGTTAATTTGGATTTCGTAACAACATAAAAATTGTTTCAGATTTTGCATCTAATTAATTTTTAAAAAAATTATTGAATTCGGAGAAAAATTGTACTAAAGCGAAATTAGTTGCTCTTAAAAAGGTATTTGTTAGAGTTTTAAGATACTATAAAAATCCTTATTGTGAGATAATATTTTTTTTAAGATATGATACTATAATTTTTGATAAATTTACATTTTATTTAATATGTGGTCTTTTCAATTATCTTCTCTTTTTTTGAAGAATTAATACATAGAGATACGTAAATATTAAATAACTGAACTGTTAATTTCTATTATAAAATTTTGATATTCGTATTACTTTTATGATTCCTTTTTTGAGAGTGAAAGACGATTCTATCATTTCTTGTTAAAATACTTTTCAAAAATATTTCCTTCAATATTCATTTAAATTCAATTCAGTAAAATATTACTTTAAATTTAATTTAATAAAATAATCAATTCAATAATAAGTCAATTCAATAAAATAAAATAAATCAATAATAAGTCAATTCAATAAAATAAAATAAGTCAATAATAAGTCAATTCAATAAAATAAAATAAGTCAATAATAAGTCAATAAAATAAAATAAAATATTCAATCCAATTCAATTCAATAAAATGGTCCGATTCGATTCAATTAAAATATCTGGAAAGTCAAGCTATGAACTGCATTTTTTTCTTTTTTTGTAAAATTATGTTTTTTTTGGTGAAAATATTTAGATACGAATCACAAACTGATTACATATGATTATTTTTGAAATTTTACCTACATATGAACTGGTCATTTAAATAAAAAAAATTACTAATTTAACATGTTATTCGAAACAATCTGCAACATTACAGCATTCATTTTACCGTTTATCTATCATATATCTGAACTTACACAGTTTTACTATGGTGAAATCGGGTGCGAGATTATATTATATGATATTATCGGCATGAGATCAGATAGAAAAAAGCTCTAATATCTAGTTATAAAAAAAATGTTTTTATGCATGAAATCGCGTTTTTTTTTCAGGAAAGATACCTATATAGATATTAAATATAAAATAAAATATTAAATATAAACAAAGCTATCAAATATAAATACAGAATTAAGAAATAAAGCAAAAAGTGCCAGGACCTACAACACATGCGTCATTCATGTTGTTATGATCACTACACTGCACTGCCTACAGTTTGAAGCGGAAATTGAATATATTTATTCTAATAACTAATTATAATAAAAATTTATGTGTGTATGTGTGAGCAAAGCATCGTTTTTTCAGGAAAGACACCTATATAGATAAACATAGAAAGCAAAAGCCTTATCTAAATATAAAATTTGATCCAAATTGTTAGAGCTTTTTCCGAGAAACACACACACACACACAAAATACAAGAACTGCCCATTTAAAGTTATAAGATATCCAATAAATATGTTGTGAAGGAATTCTTTGGATGTTTGAGGGTGTGGTATACGGCTCGTTTCCGCTTCATGCCCAATGTGACTGTCGCATTTCCGAGAATTCGGAGAACCGAAGAACTTACAAATAATTCTATGATTCTATCAACGGAGACACGAGATTCTGTGAAAACAGGAATATATAAACGCAAAGAAATGAATGAAAGGAATACGATCATTATATAAAGATGATTGATCTTTATCATATTTTTGTCCGAATTTATCAACCGAAAGAGGCAATTTTCCTGTTCAATAAATTGTGTTTCTTAAATGCGCTTGTAGCGACAGAAGAAAGCGCAGCATTTGTAAATGTCCCTCAATGTTTATTCTGCCATTCAAGTTTAATGAAAATATTAGATAGCTGTATTTAGATCTTTTACCGGATAAATTAACAGCGCACATTATTTATATCTTCCGCTCTTGTGACCTTGGATTTTTTATATTTGGGAATTCCGGGCTAGTGTCAACATTCTCCCATTCACTAGGACAGATATTTATTAAACTTGGTCTCACTGACCTACTACTTGAATGAAGCATTTCTGAACACTTGGACACACTGATAAGATTTATGCGTTGCGGATTCATAATTTAAGTACATTATAGTTCTGAGAGTAATAAAATACAATGCCTAAAACATTTCGGATTTTTTAAAAAAATGAAAAAATTGACTTTTATATATTTGACTTTCAAGTTCACAAAGATATAATTTTCTTGCGTTTATCATTAGATTTGTAAAAAAAAAAAAAAAAAAAAAAAAAAAATATTTTCTTAAGATTTCTATTATATGTTGCGCTTTTTACTAATTAATTCTAATGACAGTTATCGTATATTATTAATTAATGATTTTGATTAATAAAATTACCTTTTATTTGTAGTTATCGAAAATATAAATTAATAATTTCATTAATTAATATTAGTTATTATCGAATATTATTAATCAGTAATTTTGATTAAAAAAAAACTACTTTTATTAATATTTAGAAAATGTTTAAAAATTTATTAAATATTAAAGGATTAATTAGAAATTGTATAAAAAATAGAATAATAGTTGAAAACCTATTAAAGCATTGTATTATTACTGACTAAGACAATTAGTAAAGCGAAAAATAAATTTTGAGATTATTTAAATTTTATTAACTTTTAACTTTTATTAACTTAATTAACTTTTATTAAATTTATTATTAATTAATTTATAATAAATTCTACAGAGAATTATTATTCCACTAAAAATTTTATACTTAGCTATTTTTATGTTGTATTATAATAGTCTTGACTTAATACTTTTATTTGTATACAATTTGTCATTCTGTCCGAGAAATTAGTGCATACATTTATTTGTCTTCATATTATCCCGACTATAGTTATAAATATGAATAAACTGTGCAAATTAAATTGAAAAAGTCGTTCTAATTAGCATATTTTTTATTATCTAAAGGATGTGTAACATTATTTTGAAGTGTTACCAGTGCGGATCAAAATTATAAAATTGAAAAAAAAAAACCTATAGTGTTAAACAAACAGAAGAAATTTTTAACTTTAAATGATGTTAAAATATTTATCTGAGTCTCCATTGACATGCATGGTCGAAGAATGCATAATGCACAATCCTCGTGATTACACTTCATCATTATTTTTTTCTTTTGCGTGCGAGCATTTGCGAAATCGTAGTAAAATTAGTTTGTTTACAGATTATTAAAATTTTTCAAATTGCTGAATTATCAAAAACCCAATCTCAAATTAAAAGTGATTCTAAAAATTAATTTTCATCTAAAATTTATTCTTTCGAAACTTTCCTTTAGAAGAAGTATCCAAATGTAGAATACTGGTACAGATTTGATATAGATCTATTTATCCTTTGTTAAGGACTGTGGCAATGGAACGGAGAATACTTGTTGATTTGCCATTACTTTAGTATTTACTGTATACCCGTTTGTAGTTGTAATCAGTTTTTGTAATAAACATTTTTCTGCTTTTTTTTTGTAAAGTGAATTTCTGTAAAAAATACTTTTGTTATTATTTTCATATTTAACTTTTATTTCTTGCTTTATGCTATTTATGAGGATTAATAAGGCCCAATTTGAAATTCATTTTTGTCTATAATCAATCCAGGGTTCGATTACTGAGACTATATTCATAATCTACGAAAACAAATGTCCAGTAGGTGATAAATATAGTGTCCTTTCAGAGTGATTAATATGAAACAGATCATATTTACCATCCAATAGATGATGAACATGGTATCCTATAAGAGTGACAAATATGGAACAGGTCATATTTCTCAGCCTGAAACAAACGCCTGCAGAAGAACGAAGAACAAAAGGTTCAAGAAGAAGCAGATGAGAATTTTCATGGCTTATTAAGCTTCAATATTATTCTGAGACATGACTCTGACACTGCAAAATAAAAACCAGAGACTCCGATGGTGCATTTTGTAATGGAGTCTTTCTTGAAGACTAGAAGAGTATCCCTAATGTTAATAAACATTAGGCATATTCTCATCATTAGAAGAATGGACTGATGACTCTAATGCTAATAATGTGTGCGTTTCTTAAAAATTGGATAATATTCTATAATTGTTGTCTTTATTCTATTGACTATCATTTAGATCTAATATTAGTTGCTTCATTTCCCACAGGGGACACCTCAGATATGAGAATGAGAAGCTTCCAGAAAGGTGATTGGTTCTCACCCCCAGAATGGGTGCAGAAATGGTTGGGGTCGGCTATACCCTTCTGATGACGGGACGTGCTTCCTGCTGGAAAGGTTTTGCCGTGGCCGGTGATGGGCCTTAGGACTCAATCTTAGTTTTCGCCAATGCTATCTCGGGAGCTCTGTCGTTCAAATTTAATCTGAATGCCTTTAATTATGCAGGTCGGACTAGTCTTGTATGGTTATTTTCCTCATAATTATACCGTCAATTTAAGTATATTATGCTATAAAGCATTATAATACTATCGATAAAGCACTGTATTATATTTTTACGCTTATTATTCCATTTCTAACAAGAATTTTTAAATCTATATTTGCGATACATGTATTTTCATAACATGCGCAACGCACCCAAAATGTATTTTCAAAGGTTATAAAATTTTCCCGAATTCTGAAGAAAATAATTTGTTAACAGTTAATAAACAATCATCGAAAAATTTAGCAATGAAATTTATCAAAAATCTATATTTTCAGTTACGTATTATTCCGTATTTGTCATCCTTGTACTTTCATAATGTGTGTTTTCAAACAAATTACACAAAATTTATTTTCAAAGGTTGTTGAATTTTCCCATTTAGCAATGAAAATTAGCAATGAAGCTTATGAAAAATAAATATTTTTAGTCGTAATACGTTTTTTCAAATGCAAATGGTATTTTATATGTTTAATCCCCTCTTCAATAATATTATGAGACAATTACTGAAGAGAAAAAGTTTAAGAAATAAAAAATCTCAGAAACAACAACAAAAAAAAGTACATCTGAACATTTGTTAATGTTATAATATAATGCAAGCAACCGAATACGTATTTTCTCGATTTAAACCTAAGGTAATTTCTTTACTTTAATTTCATTATTATTATTTTTTATGAATTACGGGATGAGTGGAAAATAGAAACAATAGCACGCAATCGAAAGGAAAAGGAATTTCCTTAAATGCTTCAATTAAACAAGAAGATATATCACGCAAGGCAGAAAAATGATGAAGAGCACGGCACGATAGTGACATCTTGTTGAAGGGTAGTTACTGGAAGAAGAGAATTGACATATTTGGAATCTCACTTCACTTTTAAAAATCATGTTTGGACTCTAAAGTTGTCCAATTAAAAAAAATATATATTCTGAACGTGATTTTTTAAATATTATTTGCGTGTGAATGCCTAGATTTTTAAGGTATCCGACTAGATTAAAAACATAAATTTGGATGAAAATTCGATTTTTTTTTTAAATTTCAGAAAATAGGTACGTTTCTGTTTTCAGTGATATTTATATTTTGTCTCTATGTAAAATAAAAGGCCAAGTTATAGCAAACTATTGACATATAAATGAAGCTTATTTATAAACTTTTGAACATTCTAAATGCATTTTCTGGAGAACGAGTTTTTTCATAATTTCTACTGCGCCTATCGTTATATCTCTAAAATTAATCAAGATGTCTTAATGAAACTTATAATTAGAGCTGGATATGTTATACAGAATGTATTGTACTGTAGATTTGACTTTGAATGTTTTAGAAGTAGATTTATGATTACTTAGTGTAAATATTGTTGAGAAAATTCCAAAATTTCATATATTACACACAAAAATTTTATTTCCGAATATAATTCTTAGATAGTAGTTAATTACAAGTCTCACTGGCAGGTTCTGAGATCTGCTATCAGTGACCATTTCCCTGTTCTCACTACTATCCAAGCGAATCTGGAATGTCCCCCCCCTCCCCCAGCATAAGCGATCTTGGAACTTCCGAAAGGCCAACTGGGAGGGGTTTTAAGCAAGAGCTGGAAAGCCTCTGTTCCGGATCATCTAAATCTAAAAATCTCGAGAAACTCCTTGAGATTTTTACAAGTCACATTAAAACTGCTGCTAAGCATCATATCCCTAGAGGAAAATCACGTGCAGACTGGATACCTTT
This sequence comes from Argiope aurantia, assembly GCA_026543865.1. Classification (NCBI taxonomy): domain Eukaryota; kingdom Metazoa; phylum Arthropoda; class Arachnida; order Araneae; family Araneidae; genus Argiope; species Argiope aurantia. The sequence continues at coordinate 40,481 of JAPMOR010010674.1, read as the reverse complement.
CTGGAGGGATCGCAATATTGAGGAGCTGATACATGAAAGAGACTCCATCAGCCAAGAGTTTATGAGAAACAACAGCAAGGAGTTAAGGAGGAAATTGATCACAGCTAGTAGCAGGGTTGAAGAGGAGATCTACACCTGTAGATGGGAGAAATGAACTGAGTTTTGCAGCAAACTCGATCCAGGAAATGGAACCTCCCTATATTGGAACCTTCTGAAAGTTTTAAATAACTCCGAAAATCCTGCACAAGAACATATTCACACAAATGTCTTGACAACTGGAAATGTTGATGCCAGAACAAATAAAGAAACTCCAAACATGCTCGCTAAATTTTATGAAAATGCAAGTAAATTATCGTACAGTTCAGAAGACAGAAAACTCCTCAAGAAGTGCAGATACATCGTTAAGCTAAATAATCAGGCAACTGAGTCTAACATTTTCAAGTTTGATTTTACTCTTGAAGAACTAGAATACGCTATCCAGCGCCTCGACCTCAGAAAATCTCCTGGGCCTGACCTTATCTACGGACATATGTTACATCATCTTGGACAGAATGCAAAGAGTTTTTTGCTTCTGATTTTTAACTTATCTTGGCGCACAGGCAAACTGCCTAAAATTTGGATAAACTCAACTATTATCCCTATCCTTAAGCCAGGCAAAGCGGCCGGTAGATGCAAAAGCTATAGGCCGATCTCGCTAACCAGTGTCCTTTGCAAAACAATGGAAAGAATCATCCACACCAGATTGATGAAATGGCTAATAGAGAAAGGGACCTTACAGTTTTATCAAACTGCATACAGAGCTAAGTATAGTACAGTTGATCAACTTTTTTACCCATGCCAGTCAATAATTGATGGCTTCCAAGAAAAGCCTAGCAAGAAAACTACCGGGATTTTCTTGGACCTCTCTGCTGCTTTTGACAGAGTCTGGAGACAAAAACTAATTGAAATTATCCACAGGGAAGGTATTGTGGCTAACTGCCTCATCTGGATCTACGATTTCTTAAGAGGAAGGAAATTCAGGGTTAAAGTGAATGGATCTTTTTCAAAGACTTATCGAACTTGGGCTGGTGTTTCTCAGGGCTCAGTTCCAAGTCCTCTCCTCTTCCTCCTTTACATGAATACCTTAGACCCTTACATCGGCAGAGAAGCAAGTGTGACATGCTATGCCGACGACATGGCAGTCTGGCACACTCACCAGCCAGGACATTCAACTCTCACAAAGAATTCTAAATCAGTGCATGGAGGGTATTGAGGGTTGGTCAAGAGAGCTTAAGCTCACTGTAAATCCTGACAAAACAAATTTTTGCATTTTCTCGACTGACAAGAAAAATAGAAGTAATTTTAATCTTTTTAAAAATCTATTTGACTCTGTAATCCAGCGCACTAAGCATCCTACGTACCTCGGCCTCACTCTTGATGATGAACTGAGATTTTCACAACACCTTGAACAAATCTCTAACAGGGCCTTAAAACGACTTAACATTTTAAAAGGTCTCTGCGGTGCATCTTGGAGCTCAAGACCGGCAACTCTTCTTAATACTTATACCTCGCTCGTAAGGACCAATTCTTGAATATGCTGCTCCCATTTGGGCAACAGCCTCTTCTTCTTCAAAGGACAAAATCGACACTGTACAGTACAGAGCATCTAAAATCATCATTGGTGCTGTTTCGTCCACAAATAACTACAAAGCTGAAACTGAGTGTGGCCGTATCACCTCTGGAAAGCAGAAGAAAATTGGCCACCATAAAGTTCACAAATAAAATTAGAAGCGCAATAGATTTCCATATCTCAAGTAGGGCATTTAAGGCATGGAATGGCAAGACCAGATTAAAACGGTCTTTCACCCTTCAGTTTGACAAAGAAACTAGAACGGAAATCAGCTTACAGCATGAGGATTTTTCTTATATTCAGGAACCCTCTTTCCCCATCAGTCCCTCACCAAGGGCTAAAATAAATTTAAATCTTCTACAGCCCTGCACGAAAAAAGAACCAGCTTCAGTGATAAGGGAGAAGGGTCGCCGCACCATCCGTGAGCTCTCAAATTCGACTCAAAATGTGGCCATTGCTTTTACCGATGGCTCTTCAGACTCCAGTCTTGACAGAGGTGGTGCCGGCATCTTTTTGACCTATGCAAATGAAAAATCTGAATTCCGCAAAATATCTATTGGTAAAATAGCCTCAAATTACTACTGTGAGCTGGTGACTATAAAGGAGGCTTTGAATCTCTACTACACAAAGCAATCCAAAATTCTAATGGACTTTTATTATTCTCGGACTCTCGCTCTGCCCTCCAGACCATATTAAGAGGAAACTCCCAGCTCATCCAAGATATCATCCTGCTCTTAAACGAAATAACTAAGGCCCAAAGAACTTGTATTCTCCAATGGATTCCGGCACACGTCGATATCAAGGGAAATGAGAAAGCTGATATCCTTGCCAAGGATGCCTGAGAAAACCCTCAACTTTCTTACAGCCTGACCCTGACTGATGCTGATGCAATAGCCAGCCGCAGACTACTTCCTGCTTCTTTTCAGAAGCACTCCATCCCTGCCCTAAATTGTGATCGTAATATATCCATAACCATTGCTAGATTGAGGACTAAACACTTCAGGGAAATGAAAATATCTTCCGATGGCCATCGAAGCTACAGAAGTTGTCCTCACTTCATTGATAATGAACTCTTAACCAACCATATCTTTGATTGCCCAGCCATTTTGGCGAAGCTCTTCAAGATCCATCTCGATTCACCGCCTCAACTCCTCTACTCTTATGAGGTTATTGATGTGACCAAAGCCGTTTTAGACATATGTGGACAGATCTAATCCTTTTGCACTACTGGACAAGACAACAACAACAGTTAATTACACTTTAAGACATGTAGTGCTTGCTACAAAAAAAAAAATGTAACATTCTTTTTTCTCTATGGCAATGCTAGTTTGGTAAATAAATACTAAAAGTTGCATCAAAATATGTTTTTTTCTTCAAACCTACATAAATATTCAAATAATTTCACTTTTTTATTGATCATTTTATCCTTACATTAATAAAAAAGCATCAGATAAACTTTAATTTTTTTAAAGTCCCCTCCGTACCTAATCGGATTTTAAAATTTAAAGTTTTTCAAAATGCGTTTTCTTTAGCCAGGCCATAATTTTTTTTATTTCATGTGTGAGGTCACAGCTGTCGTACGTTATTTAACCCAGTCTAAAGTCGCCTTCCGAACATATCTCCAACTCGATAATGCATACGAAACTCGTAACTCTATAGTCATCCGATGCTGATTTTTATCTTAAACATGTTTCACAGCTGCTTCAAAAATATACATCCAAATTTGGAATTATATCTTAATTAATTTTGCTTCAATTAGTCTTATCAGTTACATTTTTTAACGTCAAATTTAAATACAACAAATTACACTTCTTTGAATCTTAAAATATAAAAACCAAATATTGATTCTTATTTACTTTAAAAAGTTTCAGACATAAATTTTTGTTTCCCTCTGAAATACAATGTGTTTAAGTTATTAATTTCTTAAAAATAAATCAAATTTGTCATAATCTTCTATTTAAGCACATGCCGCATAAGATTAAGACAAATAATTATTTATCACTGACGACTTGACTATCTGAGCAATAAATCATCAAAATTTTCCACATTTTTAAACTTTTGAGATGTATTCTCAATGAAAAATGAAGTACCATACATGCGTTTTTCTTTGCATGAGAAGTATATGAATCAAAAATACATCATAGACTTTGCAGATGTACTGTATATCTTAGAGATAAAATCTGATGGACTTGGTGGCGAATGTAAGAGTTGTACCTAAATATTTGTTTCTCTTGACATTGTGTCTTCACAGGATACTCATCAATATACTAGAGCAACTATCCTGAGCTAAATAGCATATATTATTAAATACCTCAACATTATCACATTTTTCTTGAAAAATAAATTAATGTCCTTTACCTGTGAACCAAAGCGTGAGTGCAATCTTCAAAGGGATGAGAGGTTTACAAATGTTGATCTTGAGTTTTGGGCTGACATTAATGATCAATCGTGATTCCTGTTGAGTGGAGTAAACTAAAATTAATACAACTAACTAGTATTTTAAGTGTATTTTAGTGTGACTAGTATTTTAAGAAAAATAATTAGCATATACAATTATTATTTAAATCCCTGATTACCATTTTCTGAATGTTTTCAATGTTACTGTTCTTGATTATTTCTATTCATTCATGATTATGTATTGAGCAGGTAACAATAATTAATTATATTATTTCTGTGTTATTATTATACTACTAACATACCTATCCATACAATATCAATGGCTTGAAGAATGTAAGCGAAATAAAAAAAATCCCTTCGACTAGCACGAAATGTCCAACAATATTGCTACGATATCCTGACAATATTATCCAGCATTCAGAATATTGAAGAACATCGTGGAGATATCAAACAATATCTTATGATAATAGGTATAATAAAATAAATTGAAATAAAATTATATATTAAAACGAATCAAAATAAAAATTAGTACTGACTTTGCAAATTTATTTTTCTTTGAGAAAATGACATCGTATGCTAAAATGTACACGATAGAAATCTAAATAATTAATTAAAAAAGGAAATATAAAAAAAAGGATTGAAAGTTTGTTGCAAGAGATGCTATTCTAATTTTAAGTAAAAATAATTTCCATGATTCTTAAAACTTTAATTCATATTTGACTATTTGCCGGAAGGTAAAATAAACCCTTCTGGATCCACAAGAAAATTATTTGCTGTCATCGGGGAAAATTTAATTTTAAATAAATTATAAAGATTTTTATATTTTAATATTTCTTGTTTTAAATTGGGGAGAAATGTTTGAAATATTACCTCGGAAGATTTTAGAAAGAATATAAACAATTTAACTATGAATCTTAAAATTTTCGAGAAAAACTTATCGTGTTTTTAAAAAGCTCTCAAAATACAGTAAATTATGTTCAGCTTTAATTATTATCTTCAAAATAAATTTCATTAAAGTAACAATTGGATGCTCTATTCGATAATGCTTTTATAATTTTTTTTTACGATCAGTAGAATCGATATTATGGGCAAACTTGTACTAAAAAATCACCCGAAATATCATAAAATATTAAATAATTTTTTTAAATTAAATTTTAAATTTCGGGCGACGAGATGCATTAAATCGCAATTACCAATGTATATAATGTTATAATTGTAAGTAAGGTAAATTAGTCTGATACAGCAAACATTGCATTTTATAAATATAGAATTAATAATGAATTTATTAGTTAGATTATCTGAATGATTAAAACTTATCAATATCGATTTTGATTTTATAAATCTCGGCAAAATAAATTTTAATGCTAATCACAAGTTTGATTATTATTAATAATAATTTTGATATTATTTGCACATATGCCCCAAATCAATAATTAATTTACTGATTGTAATTATGTTAATAAATTTCCTATATTAGCCATAATTTTCTATAGAATGTAATATATGGAGGACATGCTTCGGAATCATCCGCATTTTTATACCTGATTTTATACAAGCAAAATTTTAAAATTAAAAGATTCTTGATTGTTGATTTCTATAACATTTTTTTTCCTTCTAAACTACTGCTTATTCCAACAACATTTTAATTCTTGGTTTAAAATTCTTTTCTGATATACATATATTAATAAATTTAAAATTTGTTACATTTATTAAATATTAATACTTGTAAATATAAGGAAATACCTGTATTCTCTTTGCCTCCTCATGAGAAATTTTAAAATTTTCCAAATGCACCAATCACAAATCATCTAATACTTCTTACCTGTGGGGTTAGTTTCCTAGCAAAAAAAGAGCTTTACAGCTAGCTCTAAAGGATGCTACATGGATCGTACATCATTACCCCCTGCCTTGGGGACTTTGGTGACAGATACGAAAGATATAGCATATTCAAGAATTTTGGCGATAGCTCCATTAAAACTTGAATTTTAGCATTAATTCTAGAACATTCGATGTTATATACAGTGAATAATGAAATGATAAGTCGAAGGAGTAATTTAGTTGAGTTGAGCTTAAAAGAGTAACAGAGCGAAGCCTCTGTTTGTAAGTTTTGATCTCCTGAGGGTTCTCCGAGCGCTTTGTGCTATTGTGATTCTTTAACAGTGATTTACTATTTGTGAAATGTTGTTTACTGCAAGTTCTTGTATATTCTTCGGTTGTGTTTTAGTGCTGGGCATTCTATAGAATAAAGTATTGTTATCCATTACTGAGCCTTTTGGAATTTTTCTCTATACATCTATAGTACGATTGTTTTGATTTTCCAGGAAAATACAGATTTCAAAAAAGTCTTTAAATGCATCTTTATATTATTCAAATTTACTTACCATTTTCTCACTCTTTGGCATTGGGGATGAATCCGACACTTTTGAATTTTCACTCGAAGCCATTTCTGATTTATTATTGTAAAGAAATTTAAACTCCTTCAGAAGTCTGTTTCTTTTTTGAAATTTATAAGCACGATAACCATGTAGATAGTAGACAAATCCAAAGACCTATATCGATGTGGATTAAAAAGGACTTCATCAAAAAATTTTATCAGTAAGTGACGTAAAAAGGAAAATCACATATATCGTACAATTTCTCAAAACAAAACAAGCATTAAATTAAAGTTTTTGAACTTATCTTAATCAAGACAGCACTTTTAACAAAAAAAAAAATGTCATCATTGTAATAGCGGAATATGAATAAAACGAATGGAGGCTGGCGTCTTGGCATAGGGGTAGCGCTTCTTTCCTGTGATCTGGGCGTCCAGGGTTCGAGTCCCCGTTTGGGCATGGTTGTTCTTCCTGTTCTATGTGTGAATGTGTCTCCTGTAAAAAGGGGTTGTGCATGCGAATGAGTGATGCGTGAATAGTCAAGTCGTGCTCTTGGCCCAAGTTCGCTCTGCTATAAAAACAAGAGGCGCTCCCCCTTAGGCTTAAATCAGCTGTCTTTGAACAGCAGGCTTGTCCGTGGCAAGTGCCATAAGAAACAACAACAAAGAATGAAGCATATCAACTAATGATAACTAAAAAAGATAATCGAGTTTAAATGATTATTCAGCGAATTTTTTTTGATAATTAACTTGTTGACGCCCGATTTAATCCTGCTGGGTATATCTTTATTTCTTAATACGTATTAAACCCAATTTATTATGGGACACCGAAATTAAAATAAAAGTGTATTCAAAGAAATTTTGTAGCTCAAGCTCTTAAAATTGAATGTTTCGACGAGAATTCAATTTAGTAAAGAAACGTATACATTTTATTATAACATACAAAATTATTGTAAAGTTAGTATATTTTCTGAAGTTTTTTTATTCTAGATTTGTTAAAAGTTCTTAATTATTTTAATATTTGTTGAAAACATTCGCTAAAATTTCCATTTTTGAAGATTAAATTTTTATTTTTATCCTGAAAAATAGAGTCATAAAAAATTATTTTTATAAAAAATTTGAAATTAAATGGATTATAATTTATAAAATATTTAAAATGAATTATAATTTATGAAATAGTTAAAAAGAATTATAATTTATGAAATGTTTAAAAAGAATTATAATTTATAAAATATTTAAAATGAATTATAATTTATGAAATAGTTAAAAATAATTATAATTTATGAAATGTTTAAAAAGAATTATAATTTATAAATAATTTATAAAACATTTATAAAATATTTTATACATATGTGATTACAAGTAGATACTGAAAATGTAAAAGAAGAATGTTGAATTTGTTACTAATATTTAAATGCAGTATGATATGTTGGAAAATTAGAAATGCACTTATCTGCACCAGGTGTAACAGAATTTTGTTGGTTTTTATTACAGAAATCTTCATTTGGCAAGCATTTTCGTTTATCTTTCTAAGTATTATCTCATAATCCACTGCCTCATCTCAAACAGCAAAACATGATTATTTGGATGTCTGACTATCTTTTTCTAAACTTTTCAATTAATTTGATATTTCTTCAAGTAAATTACCATTTTTTACACTGTATCTATTTTTATCTGGTTATAGTTAGGAATTGGGTGAATAATGGTTAAAGATTTAGAAATTTAAAAAAGGCACTTTAGTTATGCTTGTAATTATACCAATACCACTGTTAACAATGGTCTCGATAGGGCACTGGATGCTTTTCCAAATACCTATCTTATTGAATATCACTTTCTATGTGTTGCATTTGTGCATTATCTACAACTGTGAAATAGATATTTTTCTTTCTGATCTTTACGACAGCGCCGTGTCAATTATATAGAATTTTTTAAAAATAAATTTATTAATTTGAAAGATTTATTATCAGTACCTATAAAACCAAGCTTTGCTCGATAGTTTCTTTTTTCTTTTTTGTAAAATCATAAATAAAATCCTATTCTATGGCTCGTTTAAAATTATAAGCGAAATATAAGCGCGGGATTAAACGTGAGAAAATAAAACAGGGGAGTACGAAGCCATAACTAATACTCCATCAGTGATACGCTTAACAGGTCATGTATCAATATTTAGTTATAAAAATTGAGGGTTTATTTGTGTTTGTAAAATCACGTTTTTTCAGGAAAGATACCTAGATAGACATGAATTTGTATTATTCTGTATCGTTTTTTGACCATTTTACTTTGTACCGTTTTAGTTAGCATTTTTTTTGATAACGCATAATTTTCATCCAAGCATTTAACATTCTTTGCACTGTACGAAATTTTGATTTCACTTTATATTAAAAAGTCCAGAAATTCTACTGCACTTTTATCAGTGTTCTCATCAATATTTTTTAATTTCAATAATATACAAATATGTCATTTCTGAGAAAGTATATTCCGAAAATTCTTCAATCATAAAGAGTGTTTTTGAGGTACTGTCATTACTCCACATTTTACAGCAAAAAGGAAAAATATATTTAATTTAAAGTTCCAGAACGAGTTCTAAATTCATTTATTGGACTATAAAATAGAAATATTTAGTAATTTTGAAGTTTCTATAAAATTGGACTTAAATGTCTACAGTAAGGACATAGAATGTCTATTCTGAAAAGAAAAATTCGGAATTAAAGATTGGTTTACTATTGTATGTAATATGATACTCTAAGTTAAAGCATTCGAAAAGATTTTATTATCCAACTAGACTTTAATTGTACCTAATTCAAAAATCCCAAAGTAATAATTCAAATCACAAAATTCTAAATAACAATAAAAACATGAAAATTTCTGGAATTGTTTACAGAAGATGCTTTCTATGTTCACTTGAAAAATTCGTTGGAAATGAATGTAAAATTTCTACTCTCTATTTTATTAGCTTTTTTCAAAAGAGGAAAATGCAGGCTAATGATTAAAGCATGATAATTCATTTAACTCTTATAACGGACAAAAAAATCTGAGAACACGCCTTGAAAATTTTTTTGATGCCTCTCTGTTAATGTACACGAAGCACTTAAAGTAGTAAAACTTTCAATTCAAGGATTGTAGCCCTTAATGGAAACACATATTTCTTCAATGTCAATGAAAAGGTTAAAAATGCAATGCTTTTAGGTATATAAATTTCATGTAATAAGAAATCTTCTGTAAAACACTTCAGCATTCAGAAAACACATTTTTTTTATAACAACAATTCTTTTTAAGCCTACGACATGTCTTTCAGATCAACAGTCGTGGTGGTATACTCGTGGTACAGAATTTTCAAGAGTATTTTCTATGTTAAAAAATGTTGAATATCTGCAAATCAATTATAGCATTTTTATGTTTAAAATGCAATATGCATGTACCTGAATTCTGGTTGAAGAGAGATACGAATGCTTCAAGCTGTTCATAGATATTCATAAACATGCTCAATATTGCTCAACGTTAGAATTTCATTTTCCTATTAGGGATACCAGAGGAAACTATGACTATGAGAGAAAAAAGGGCATATGGTGTTACTTCAATTTCCTTCTTTCTTTTTCTTCTTACGTACTGTTTTCTTTGTCTACATATTTTTCAATTATCTACATATTAAAGTAAAAAAAATATCAGAAAAATCAAAGAACTGATCTCCACGACCAACTATTACATTGATTTCCTCTTTATTATTTCAGATGAAAATTCACTTTTAGATAGGTCATCATTGGTTTTCTGTCCCTCCCCAACGCTCTTTCCATCTTTGAGACAATTGTTATAAAAATATTACTTCTTTGTACATTTTCTGAGATAATAGCTACATCTAAGCTCCACTTCAAAATACCATACCGTTTTTGCCACTTTTTATCTCAGATGAAAGTTCATCACATCAAGACAAGTCATCAATGATCATCTAACCTTTCCTTCCACTATTTTTGAACGATGACGCAAAATAGAATTTTAATATATTCCCCTACCTCAACAGCTAGAGATATTTCTCCTATTAATTTTGTTACTTTGCATGCTCATCTAACCGATCAGAATATTCTTTATTTATTGAGCATGTATAATTTTGCAGAATACTTTCATATATTGAGATAAGTTGTGATCCAAGTTTAATAGTCGGCTAGCAGCACTAAATTGGCGATATTAATATGTTGGGTGAATAGAGGGTCACCGAAGACGGCTAATTGGAGCTTCAAAATAAATTTTTGATATTTACGAGTTTAAAATATGTTCAGTTATATTCGTTCAATCCTAACTTGTCTTTTTAATAAGATTATCTAACACATTTTCCTGAAAGAACAGCAATAATTTGAGATAAGCCGGCTTTCTCTTTTTCCCCTTTTACATCTTGAATGCTTTTATATGATCCGATGGAAGAAAAAAATAAGAAAATTACCTGCGTGCTTATGTCAGGTTTCAGTGACTTGTATTTCGGGACCAAAAGAGCAATGTGACGACAACTGATGATTTGTTTTTGTTCCAATTCATCATTACGAACCTATTGTTTGAAACAGTCACAGAAAGACAAAGTCACGCTAGGTGAAAACTAACAATTTAGATGGCATGATTCGACAGGTGTAGTTGGAAGAAATTTACGCAATTGTAAAAGTTCTGTAAGAGTCAGACAAACTATGTAATACATAAAAGAAATAGAAACAGCTTGTAAAATCTAAGTAAATACTTTAACAATTCTTGTACAAATATTCAAAAAAATCTGAGTTATTTTTAGATTTTATTAGTATATTCGTTAGTTTTTTTTTTGGCAATAATCTGCATCTGTCTACTTTCCGTTTAATTAGTTCAGGCGAATTATCATCAAAGAAATCAAAATGTGAAAAAATACATATCAGTGTTTTGGGATTGACTATCCAAAATAAACTATTATATACATTCAAATATGGGAGAAAAGTTTAAATACGAATTTTTCATGTTGAAATAAAAGTCTATTAATCTAAGAGGAAAAGTTAAAATAAGATAGTTATAAGTAAAAAATATTAAAAAAACAAAGATAAGTAATAAATATGAAAGAAATCCTTTGAATATAAGATAGACTTCAAAATAAATTCTTCAAGCCAGGAAAAAAAAATTGCGTGATTTTTGAAAAATATTTTTAAAATTTTATCCGAAATTTGAAATACATTTACAGTTCCATTTAAATGTATGTGATACAAAAGGGAATATCTGATAAAAATTTCAGTTCGCTTTGCTCGTTTTCTTTCTTTTTTTTTTTGAGAAAAATTGTTGTAAAATGTTTAAATACTTATTTATTTGTATGCATGCTTAGAGGGAATAAAATTCCTATTAAAGAATGTCTATTTATTTAAAACAATTTTTGTATGTTCTATATTCGAAAAAAAGTCGAAAATTAAATTTAAAATAAAGATTTTGTATCTATTATTATAACTGATTACACTGGCATAAAGATGAAAGTGTTCAATAGTGTTAAATAAGATAAGAATTTTATTTTTTTACTGAATTATTTCCCCCTCTTCCAGAAAAACAACCATAAAAATAATGGTTTCAATATCGAATATTGCTTTTAAAACATGTTTTTTTTTTCTCTGCGCTTTCCGAATTCCTGTTAGATATTGCCGCGGTGGCCTGGTGGTAAGGTCTCGGCTTCGGAACCGGAGTGCTTCAGGTTCGAAAACCGATTCCACCGAAAAACCGCCGTGTAAGGGGATTTGTTGCACGTTAAATCCGTCCTGACCAAACGTCCTCCCGCTGGTGTGGTGTGGTGTGGAGAGGCGGGTGCCAGCTCAGGTGTCGTCCTCGTCATCTAACCGCGGTTCAAAATTACGAGGTCCGTTCCAAAATAGCCCAAATACAAGCGATTCCCAACGCCACTTGATTTGGAGAGAGTTCGGGACACGGTTTCATCCCAGTAACATCACGGAAAGAGACCGTTTCGGTGGTCCTGGAGTTGTCGTCTGGGGAGGCATTATGATGAACGGGCGGACTAAGCTCCACGTTTTCGACAGATGTTCTGTAACTGGAGATCGCTATTGTCAGGAGATGATCCTTCCCCATGTGCGTCTGTTCCGAGGTGCCATTGGATCAGACTTCGTTTTTATGGATGACAATGCACGGCCACACAGGACCCATGCTGTTGAGGAGCTCCTGGAAAGTGAAGTTATCACTCGAATAGATTGGCCGGCGTGCTCCCCTGATTTAAATCCGATAGAACATGTGTGGGATGCTTTGGGGAGACGCCTTGCGGCACGATTACATCCTCCTGGGAACACCCGACAACTTAAACAGATGCTGATTGAGGAATGGGCACTCTTACCTCAAGAACTGTTGAACAATCTGGTGCTGAGTATGGGGAGACGGTGCGAAGCAACCATTGCAGTAAGGGGAGGGCATATCCCATACTAAGGAACATCTGCTTGCTGTTCTTCCTTTTGGACATACAATCATGTGTAACGATACTATGAGTTCAATAAAGCCTTTTTTTGTTTGATTCCATACTGTATGCATTGTATTCATTTCTGTGCAACTATGCTTTCGTCATTCTTTCAGAACAAAATGCTGTATCTCATTTCTGAATTTCATGTCTCTCAGATGATTTCTCGTGAAGTTATGGAAAAGAACATACCTGTTTCTTAAGTTTTGCACACCAGTGTATATATATATATATATATATATGCAGTTTCGAGAAATTATAAAAGTACTTCTGCTCAAATCAAAAAAAGTATTAAAAATACTTTTGAGATTTAAATAATTTTTATTTACTTCTGAACCTGATAAAGCTATCTAGGAATTTGAAGAGTGTTCAAACTCATAGTCTTCCTTATTTAATCTTTTCCTCACAAATCAGAAGTGTTTAAATTAAACTTTAAAAATTACTATTACAACCCAACATAACCCTCTTGCCTTTGTCCGATGTGACATCTATAAATGTTATAAAACTGTTCGTTTTGAATATTTCAGAAAAAAAAAACTTATATCAATAAAAATAAAATACGTTTGTATGTCAAAATACAATTCGTATAAGATACAAAGTACAATTATTGGTAATAATTAAGTTTTCGTATCCTAAATCAATACATTCATGCTATAAGAATAAGATCCAAAATAGGTAAAAGATCCTCTATAATTAGTTGCAGAAACCGATTCCATATTTTGCTTTTAGAAAAAGGCACTTAAGACATTAAAGGTTACTGTAAGACAAAGATGATTTTCTATATGATGTGAACCCTTAGTAAACCTAGGGAAAAAATCCGAATCTGATTTTCGGAATAGAAATCAGATCTATAGGGTGAGAGCCATCTACTCTAAGCACTAGATCATGCCGAAGCCGTTTGACCTACGACTTTGAGGTCACGTGAAGTATCTCCATGGCATTCTATGCATAGTATTATTACGAATTCTGCTCCTTGTGAGACCGTTTCAATCTTTAAATGATATTTCTCAAAAAATAATGGCTAAAGAGAAGAGAGAGATAAAATAGATAATTTGAAGGATTAATACGAATGTTTCTATATTTCTCTGTTTAAGAAATATAATTAACAGATTTCTACTGATAGCATAGAATTAATATTATTATTTTTCATATTTCGAAATTATTGTATTTGCCTTCTAATTTTTTGCTTTTCTTCTTGCCATTCATTCGATAGACTTCTATAGTTTGTTAAAGAACTTATGTAAGTGCCCCAATGGTTACCAAAGAAAAAAAGGCAATCAGTGTAAAATATCTAATAACGCTTTTTTGTAGAATCGTCCATAATTTTTTCAAAAGGCTTGGTTTAAAAAAATGCGTTTTAGTTTACAAAAAATATATTGGGAAAATTTTTGTTGGACATAAAGAAAGGGTACTGAGGCAAAATTCGAATTAAAACGAATTTATTCACCAGATTTTGTATTAGATTTAATCTTAGATTATATTAGCTAAAATCTTACAACTACCTTTCGTCTTAGCCATTTGCAAATGCATGCCGAATTTGACGAGGAGACCATATTATATTTTTAAATCTAACCTAAATTATGATCATTTTCTACATAATATTAATTCTTAAAATCAGAATCAATTTAATAATATCTGTAGAATTATTATAAAATTCGAAGAATTAAAAAAAAATGACATTTATTGCGAAATATTCATACCAATGTAAATATTGCATATTTCTTTTTTTACTTTCTCGTATCCCAAATATGCAAAGATAAAATATTGTAATAGACCAAAACATTTCACATTCAGATTTCTGGAATTAACATATTTCTGGAATTATATCTGTCTGTCAATAATTCTGTTTAAACTCGATAGCTCAAAAATGCTTTACGATATGTAATTTTTTACACCAACATATTTATCTTCTTCAAATTTTGAACGAAATTCATTTACAACAAGCTTATTTATCTGTCTCTCTGTCCGTTTGCAAGTGAGTAGGAGAACTACGAAATGTAAACATCTAATAAGAGGAAACGATTCATAGTGTTATCATCAGAAGTGTAGATTAATTTTTCAACAGATCTGTCAACTTGTTGACTGTCTGTCATTCTTTATGTTCATGAGGACGCAAGGAAATGGGATAATTCAAAAACATGACAGATTAGATATATAAAATTTGGTATGTAATCTTGTTCGGTTAGTATAACTATAGTTATACCATAACTATAATGTTACTATAACTATGGTTCTATGTCAAATTTTGATTTCAGACGGCCAAAAAAAAGCCTAAAATTAATATTTTGTTTTTCTTCACAATCATACGAAGTATAAAAATGTTATTAACGATTAATGAAGGATTCCATAACCATTGAAATTGAATGTCCATTATTAAATATAATTGTTGAAATTAAGTTTCCTGAAATAAAAGGGACTATACAGAAATAAAACACTTCTTCAAACCCGGAAGAAATTCATAAAGAACGATGTTAATTTCTTTGGAAAAAACATTAAAAACGATAGATTTTTTTGGAATTAAATTTAAGGAATTAAAACTAACCTAATGCACAATATCTTTTTTAATGATTCGCTCTCATTAATCTATACTTATAATAAAGCTCAATGTGTGTGTGTATGCGTGTGTGTGTGCGTGTGTTGGCGCTCTACAGGCCAGACCATTCAACCTACAGCTACCAAATTTGGCACGTGTATACCTTGGAGGCCGGGGAATGTGCACCTGGGGGTTATTTTTTCGAATTTTTAATTAGAATTTTATTTATTTAATAATTAAGCGAAATTTTGGCGTGTTTCTGCTATAACTTCCGAAAATATTACCGCACAAAAAAGATTTTTACATGAAGTTAAAGATCAAACATTTATCTTTTAAATGATACCAATGTTTTAACCTTAAAATTAATTTTCTATTTTTAATGAATTTTAAAATAGATATTTTAACTATATTTTTCAACAATTTTTTTTCGTACAAAATAAAAATAAAATTTAAGCTGCACGAGCACGTTTCGTATTCATGGGAAAAAATTAGCTTTTTTCAAAGTGTTGCCATCACATTGATTAAAGCTCCAATTAAAAATAAATTAAATCTTTTTGGAAATAAAATCTGCAAAAATATAATTTTCGGCACGTGTCTGTAGGAAATGAAACAAATATGAAATATTATTTTTTCTAAAAAATAAGTTCAAGAAAAATTATTTTATGATCTTTTACACTCTCTTTATTATTAGTCCAATAAATCAGTTTTATTTTAAGGCAAGTTTTGTTTAATATGGACAGGATATCAAATCAAATCAGGGCCACACAGCCAATTTGTAAACCTTTAGTAAGACACAGATCTGCTAAAATGGTCTAAATGTAAAATGATTATATTTTATGTAACTTGATTCAATAAATGCTCTAATAAATAACGAATTTTTGATTTTACATAAAGCTTCTGCTGTGGAAATCACGGATAACAAAATGTTCTTGAAACACTAATATTTTAAATAAAAAGAGTTAATTTCCAATCAACTAAATCAATCAGTTAAACTGACTGATTTGTGAAAATTTGAATATCACTATTCAATAACAAAACGATAATTTTAGATTTTCCATCGATCGTTTCAAAAAAAAATACTCCAATCAGTGTGCAGGTTTCTCAAAATTAATTGGCCTAAGATTATGAAAATGTTGAGTTTTTCTAAATTTTTAACATTCAAAACTTCATAAATAAGTCTTAGTTAATCGTGGAAAATAGAAACATTCATTCATTTATTTAAAATTTGGTGTGTCCAGAATAATTCTCAGAATATGATATATTACTGCATTAAATTTAGACTTCATAGTTTTTGAAATATATTTATAGGCCGGAACAAAATATTATTATTTATTTCATTCCAATCCATTTGAAAGCAAAACTGAAAACTGAATTTTATGCTGAATCTGAGAAATTTTTGTTGAATTATTGTTTGAGATATTACATAAATTATGAAAAATATTTTGTAGTTCACATAAGACTTAAATACCGAGCGATTCTGTTTGCAATACTGATATTCAATAATAATAATAATAATTGAATAACAATAAAGATGATAAATAAAATAAAACCCTTGGTTTTATTAAAATATATCTTAATATTAATTGCAATTTCATCATTTCCACTTTAAATTAAAGTTGAAGTTTTACCGGAAATGACAACAAATTAGCAAAATTTATGTAGTAAATTGAACGAAACTATCTAAACAACAGTATATGTTTGGTATGACTATCAAAATTTGAAGATTAAAAATGTTTTGTTTGAGAATCTATTAAGAGACCAGTTACTTAAAATATTTAATTGAAAATTGTAGTGAGCGGTAATACTGGCGAACCGGCTGGTCGCCAAAGGCGGCTAGTAATTGATAAAGCGTTTCAAAACCATTAACAATGAATGTCCATGATTCAATTTAATCGTTGAACTGAAACCTCATGAGATAACAGTGAGTTATATAGAAATAAAAACTTCTTCAAACCCAGAAAAAAAAATTCATAAAGACCAATGTTCATTTCTTCGAAATTAGATAAACATTAACACTTCTGAATTAGGATAACTCATTTACTAAAAAGGAATTTATATTTTTCCAGAACAGCTGAATCTAGAACAATATTAAATACCTTTCATTTTGAGGCCCTTCGAACACGCAAAATGCAACTAGCTTTAACCCACCCCTGGATTAGCCAATTTTAAAATGAATGAGTAAAAATAATAATTTAACACGCTAACTGCCATGGGGGTCATTGGTGACCGGCGGACTCATATAAATTACACTGTAAGAAATTCAGGGCGACATCAGTATGTTAAAAATGTGTAGCATTTTGAATAAATGATGAATCCAGGGAAAAGTTACTATTTAGTGCTTGTGAAAGGACATATCACCTTACAACTTCGCCATGAAATAATGCATTGCTAAGCGCATGAATATAAAAGCAAACGTTACTAGGTGACATTTAAATCATGTTGCCATAAACAATTTGACAATAATTTTTAAGATTAAAAGAACTTACCAATTTGATGTTATCCTTACAAAATGTGACGGACCAGTCAGGAGAATAACCTAAAGTTTTAACTGAATACCAGGAACGTCAACGTAGATCCAAGGATCATAAACGATTGCCTATATCCAGTAACATCAAAGTATACCGATGTTAAAACTCTAGACAAAACGTTTGGCAGCACTGCACTTTCAAGCTAAATCGAGTCATGACAATTGACTGCCGAAGGCTGAGTTGCCGGGATAGAAAGGTCATGTTGGAAACGCACGCAATCATTGAAAGGCCATTCAGTTTATTACCAACAAAATTACAGTGCAAATATTTAACAATATCAGAGTCATCCTTGAGTGCCTTGTGCTTGTTTATGTAATAGTATAAATAGTAGTTTCAAAAGTCACAAAGATACAGAATTAAAATATCAAAATTCATTATTGTTCCTTTTTTGAATATGTCCTTAAAAGAAAGGCGAGGTGTCGCAAATGCAGTTTTATCTTGATGTCCGTCTCAATTAAAATAATTAGTCATTAAATTGTTTGTCAAATGTTTCATATTTATTTAATGATAGCAGATTCAATTTTGTTTCCGTTTAAAATACATTAGACAGTAAATTTATAGATAGTAAATTTATTTATTAATTCTTTTATAAATTAAGTTTTTAAAAAATCAAATTAAATATTTAATGTTAAGTTATGAGAAGAATCTTAAGTTAAATCATAAACATTCCGTGTGCTATTTTCTAAATATTTAACGAATTAAAAAAATTTGATAAAGTGTAATATTTCCAATTAAATTGGCAAAATTTTTCTGAAACTGAAAAAAAAGGAAGTTTAATAGGACATTTATTAGAGTAGTTGGCAAAAATATGAATCCATTCTTCCTTGTATTTCCACGTGAGAATAAAATAACAATCCAGGGATAAAGAAAATGGATCAGTAATATGCAAATATGTGTTTTTAATTGGTATCTAAATGCATCTAAAATTACTTTTCAAAATAGTGTTCTGTATTAGTATATTATAAATTTTAAGTTAGCATACTTTTATTTACATTGACAAACTTTTCTGAAGTTTGAGAAAATGTCGACAATTAATATAGCATTTATTTTAGTAACTTTAGAAAAACTAAGTACTTTTCTTTCTTGTATTACCACATAAAAATAAAATTAAAATTCTGGGATCAAAACAAATTTGGATTTTTAGTATGCAAATATAAGTTCTTATTCAAGATCTAAATTGTTTTTTTTTTAATTTAATTGGTATCTAAATGTAGTTTAAATTAATATTTAGATTCATAGATACTCCATTGCTCTTTATTATAAAATTAATTTAATCAGGAATACCTTTTATAAATTGCAGGTTATAAATTTCTTAACACACAGAGTGCAGTGAGCAGCAGGGCAGAGCAGCAGATTTCGCTTAAATTTACTTCTGTAATTGCTCTCTAAGAAAAATTTAAAAAAAAATATTTATCAGATTTTTCTATCTGATATCACATTAAAGTATTACCATACTATCTTAAAATAAAATAATTTTTCAGTGACACCACTTCAGATGAATACCAATTTACTGTAATTTTAATATTTTTACAAATAAATTTTCAGTAAAACTTCATGAATTACTTTTTATTATTGTGATGAAATTCAAATAAATTTAATGATTTCATCATATTTTTTACTTATGACTTTTGTCAGTTTTGAGGTTATAGTAAAGAGTTGTTTCATTTGGACAATGAATTGAAAGCAGAGTTTCCTGTTTAACTTTCAGGATATTTCCAGGTTGTTAATAGTTCTGTGAAATGCATGATATAAAATACATTACAAATATATGACAATGCCTGATGCAATCATTCCAGGCTAAGACCAGACCGACGAATTAAACATTATATATCTTTATGCTTGGAATAAGAGGTTCAATTTCGTTTTTATTTTTCGGTGTTTTCCGAAGCTAATTTCCGAAAATATTATCGGAAAATAAATAAAAAATTTTAAAGAAATCATTCCATTTTAAAATTTAAAAAATTATAAATCCATTGATACAATTTTAAATTACTTTCTTTCTTCCATTTATAAAAATTTATTTCTTTATATAGTGGAAATATTAAGAAATGTCACTAAATGATGTGGCATTATAAAAATTATTTATATAAACAAATAAAATAATTTATAATTTACATCATTTTTTCTAAAATTAAATTTAATATTATTATTCGTATTTAAAACGAAGTGTAACGTGAAACTTTAATGTTTTAAATATAGTATATCTTTCAAAAATCGATGAAAATAAAACATTTCTGGATAAATCTGTGTGTAGAAAGAATTGGTTGGAATTTTGATAAACAACAATTTTGATATGGGCATGTATTGGGTTGTTTGGAAAGTAATTTCGTTCTTTCCCAACAGAGGATTTAATTGTATTTTTTTGCACCCAACTTCATATTTAAGCCGTATAATTTTTATATGCTTTGTGAGCTCATATAGCAAGGCTTGTGTGTGAAAAATTCCAATTAATTCTACGCAGTAGTTTTTGGTTGGTGCCCTTTTAAATATGGAGAGCGATAAGCAGCATTTTCGACATATCTTACTGTTTTACTACAGAAAGGGTAAAAATGCTGTTCAAGCCAGAAAGAAATTGACCGATGTGTATAGAGGTATGTTGACAGTACGCCAGTTCCAGAACTGGTTCGCTAAATTTTTTAGATGATAAAACCTTCACCTCAAATGAGGAGGTCAAAAACCACCTCGATCAGTTTTTTGGCAGCTATGACCAAAAGTTTTATGAGCGTGGAATTATGCTACTATCAGAAAGATGGCAAAAGGTGTTGGATTAGAACGGCCAATATATAATTTAATAAAGTATTTGTTTATTATACGAAAGCTGTCTTTCATTTCCACAAAAAAACAACGAAATTACTTTCCGAACAACCCAATACATCAAATTTCGTACACATGGATTTTTGTTCAACTCAATAAGAATCGATTGTCTAATCGATTACACAAACATAATTCTAAAAATAATTTTTTTAATCATGAAAGCCTAATATGTGGAAATTCATTAAAATTAGAGAAGGATTTTTTTACAACTATAATATTTTCTCTATAAAGTAAAGGAAAAATAAAATTCAACGTTCATTCCAATCTAGTAAATATAAGATAATAAAAACAGCAAAACTTACTCTTCATGAATCTTGTATAAAGTTTTATTTTTGTTTTTTCAGAAGTGTCCAAAATATTTCTGGTTTCCAGATCTAGATGACTACAATGTTT
>JAPMOR010010674.1:2286-19384 GCA_026543865.1 Argiope aurantia | reverse complement strand
TTTTTTCTGGCTAAGATGAAGTCAGCATTTCCAAGATGTAGACGTGTAGCCAACATCTAAAATTAAATACTCTCTAAAAGCCATCCATCTTTTAAAGCCGTATCCTTGACATTCTTCAAATAGAAAGGAATTTCAAAGATTCTTAATATCCACAGAAAAATTTAAACCCAACCTTAACCTAGGATATAGTGAAAAAAACACGATCTTGTACATTTCTTCTAAAACATCTCCAATAAGAGTTTCATTATTTCTGAATGTTTTACTGACAGGACAAATATTTTCATCATTAACATAGCACTGAAAGAGTAGATTTGAAAATAAAGAAGCAAAATGCGTTATGTAGAACTGAATTCATACATTATTTGATGTAAGTGAAGCTTATTAAGCAGAAAATGAAATTAATTTTCGCCTTAATAAAAAAATTTATGTGGAATCCCAAAGAGCAAAAGCAGGAAGTCTTTTCAACTTTTGTCTACTGAAACCGGTTCCATATTTCTTAAAGTAAGACAGCTTCGAAACTAAATAACCTGTCTAAATATTTAGTACTTTATGTGGCTTTCGAACGCTAAGTACTCTTTGAGCACGGTAAGAACCAGTTATAATAGTTCCGAGTATTCATTAACAAAGAGGTTGAAGACATGATTGGATTGTTACCGATTTGTCATTAACGTAAAAAAAAAGGATGAATGAAGTTGTTGATTTAGTTGCGTTTGTCCTTCAAAGAGTTCAGATTGTTTCCAAACTGCCGCCTTTGCAAGAATTCCTTTTTTTTTATATCGTAAAAAATCCTTTAACCTTGGAAGTCAATTGTAGCCCGATCATTTGCTTGGTCTTTAGAATAAAAATTGTGAAAAAAGACCAGTTTAAAAAATTCGCTTTTCAGATGAGTGATTATTAAAGCTTTACTTATGTAAATCAAAAGACGGCTGAAAAAAGAACTCATTTTTTAAAATTAATTCTGTTTTTTTCTTATTAAAATTAGTTCACTTATTTATTAAAGTCTTTTTTTGGTCAAAACTTAAAGAGCTGCAATCGACTTAAATATTTTATTTTCCAGAATGAATGCAATTAGTGAAACACGGAAAAAAATGTTTAGTAAAGAAGTTGAAGACAAAACATTTAAGACATTTCAGCATATCATATATAAAGTTTATATTAAGTTACGGACACTGATTACAATTATAAAGGAAGCTTTCCGATTTTATTTTGTTTTTGTTATTTAAGTGACCGTAGAATTTATGGTCATTAGCAAAAATGATTTCATACCTGTTTGAAGGCTTTTCGAAATTAACAAAATTCGTCTTTCGTTTTCAAAATGCGAATTTTGGTTTTCTAAATGGTAAAATAATAATTCATTACAAGGAAGAGTTTGCGAACAAAAATAGCGAACATGAGAATGTAAATTCACAATATATTTTCTTTAAATAGGACAGCAATCAAATGAATGAAGCCTGAATATAATATGAGCTGCAACATTTTTAAGAAACGATGTGTACTATTATTTTCTCTTATAAAAGGAAATGTGCTATAATCTTTTTTAAGATTCGAATAACTTTAGTTAGTTAATTAATCATTTTAGCAATTTTTAAAATTAAATATCATACTTAAACAGGAAATGCACTTGTTTAACATCATGCTATAACCTTTTAAGAGCCGAGTAAAAACGCGCAGACATTTCTTAATAACCTTAGCAACTTTTTTAATTAAATATCAACATTAAACGATAAATGTGCTTGTTTACCTCGTACTATAAGAGGAAAAATTTGATGTAGAATTACAAAACTTTGAGGAGATATGCTTTGAAACATCAGAAAATATGCATCTCGAGGAGATTATTTTAAACGATTTAAATTTAAGTTATCATAAGTTAAGTTAAATCAAGATATGCATAAAAAAAATTTTAATTTAAATAGAATACAACGAATATTCCAGGCAATATAACTGGTAACCAGCTTTTAAGAAAATTAAAAAATAATGGAAATTTGTATAAATATGAAACAAACAATCTTATAAACATTAAATAAAAATAAATTTAATTTAGAAATTTCTTTTTGAGACAGTAAATACTCCCTAGCTCTAGAATTTAACAAACAGACTGCAGTTAAGTTTGATTTTTCAAGAAAATGAAAAAATGGATCCAATTAAAATTAGTAGAAACTACTTATCATAATTATTTTAATTAAAAGTTCTGAAAAAAATCTCCAAGAATGAGTTGCTTTTTCCAAGATATAAAAAAATCACTACAATTCCTACAAATTTTTGTATTCAGTTTAAATTTTTTAAAAACTGGGAATTTAAAACAATGAAGATTTATGCAAACGGCATCTAGTCATAAAAATTAGGATGATTTTTATAAATTTAATTAATGTTTAATTATCTGCAGAAGATTTTATATGCGATATAATCTGCATCTCATTGTAATTGTGCTGTTTAAATTGTGATAGCTAATTTATTTCTTACATAGAAAATATCTATATCGTGAAAAACACACTAGTTTTAGTTTCAAAATTTTGGGCACAAATGTGTTGATTAAAATAATTCAAAATTGCAAAAAGTAAGATTATTAAAATTTGAATTTTATATATTTTTAAGAATGAATATCGCAATGTAAGAATCCAGTTTTCAATAAATAGCACTAAGTGAAATTTCTATTGCGGAACGTAAAACTTGACCGTCTAAAAAAATTTGAATTTTAGATATTTTGAAGAATGGTATCAATATCAGAATCCAATTTTGAATAAATAGCGCGAAGTGCAATTTTTATTGAAGAACGGGAAACTAGAAAAAAAAATAACCGTTTAGATAATTCAATGAGATGGAGAGATATCGATTATCTTAAAACTGGGCAGTCTCAACGGAAATAGCTCGATGATTATTAGTGGTACTAAAAGTGGCTGTGGAATCAATTTCCAACTGGTGGTCTACCACCAGGAGAGATCAAGGCCGCTCAAAAACTACAATATCTACACAGAACCTATGCTTGGCATTAAGTGCACGACGATATAGATTGCCAACGATTACAGAACTATATTACGACTTTTTTTCTACTTCTAAAAAACAAAGAATTTTCAGACAACCGGCATAGAGATGCATCAAAGAGAGAACCTTTTACGTCAGGCATTTAGTACAGTGAACATATCATACAACAGCGATTGTTGTTTCGAAATCAAACATACCATTCTCAGACACACCGAAAATGGAGTATGTTTTTCTCATTGCAGATTCAGCACACAAAGCGATTCTTGACATGTCTTCATTTGGAGGCATCCTCCAGCTCACTATCATTCTTCCAACATAAGAAAAATCAAACATTCTGATAGTAGTTTTACGCCAGGCATTAAATACGGTAGGCATATCATACAACAGCAATCGTTTGTTTTGAAATCGAATACACCATTCTCAGACACATCGAAAATGGGGGCATGTTCTCATTGATGAGTCCTAGATTCAGCACACAGAGTGAGTCTTGACTTATCTTCATTTGTAAGGAACCTGGAGCTCGCTATCATATCTCCAACGTAAGGAAAATCAAACATTTTGATAGCAGAGGAATCATTATATGAACGAGTCATTCGAGAAAGCAATAAAATAGTTTTATGGGCCTGGAATACTGACCCTATTCGCCATTAAGGCTCGATAATAACCGATGGGTGGCTTTCTACTGTGGTCAGTCAGTTTCCTATAGCAGAGAGCATGTTTTGGATTCTTAAACTCTATTTGCGTTTAAAATTCGTTCAAAGATTTCTAGTATACCAATGGATTACATAGAACAGAATATGTACCATCTCTGAGTACAGTGTAAGTTACATTCACGTAAGTACTTAATGTGTTTTGTTTTTCCTTTATTAGCAGGTTTTTCCGGTTGTAACTTTTTGATTGCAACTCTCATTAAGCCTAAATTTGTATTAGCGTCAGACAATTTATGGAAATGAATAGACATGTGAGTTTTGATGACATAAATAATTCTAATTTTGTATTGTCGTTTTAAGAATAGAGTATTTGCCATAATTTTCTTTTGCTTTTTATGAAGAAACATCTTTGTTTATGGACTTTTTTATGTTAAAGTCTTCGTCCAATGAGATTTGAAAATTATTTATCACTTTTTTATAAAAATTATATAAAATTACCAATAATAACATAAATGCATGAAATTAAAATGCATAAATAAACACTTTTTGCCTAAAATTATTATAACGAATGCTGTTTTACTGATTTTAGCCTGCTTTTCTTTTAAGAAAAACTGTATTTACTGTAACCAATTTGCCGAATTTCAATGAAATGAAATGATTATTATGCTTCTAATATTTGTTATTTACTTTCTTTAATATAAAGTCATAAAATAAAAATATTGCAACCGTCAAGAAATTCGAATTCAATATTTTGTTGAATTCCAAGTCTCAGATATCCCTAAATCCAAAAAATATGATTTTAAATATATGTTTTTCTGTAAATATGATTATTCAAAAGCATTTTGAACTAAGCAGAAGAAATTTATTATTTAGTCTTACATCACATACCATTCATCTCGAATTCGAATACCCTCCGTCTTTTTGTGCATGCGTTCGGGCGCATTTATTTCATCAAAATGAGGTGAGAGGAAAGAAGAAAGGAGAGTATGTTTAAATTTAGTAATAGAATGAACTCAAATTATTCGAAGAATTAGGAGGTGTATTAATCACTCACCTTTCTAAATATCACCCCTTATACAAGTACAATCATCGAAAGGTGCTAGTTTCGGAATCCTGAAACGAACATAATATAGATTTATATAAAATTTTGATTAAAATCTGTTACAGGAAGTCTGTCTTTCCGTTCGTACTAATGAACCTTATATCTCCGAAACATACAGAGCTAAATAAAAAAAGTGCACATATTTAGTATTTAAAGTGTACATCTGTATCCAATTTTCAACTAAATCCTTCAACTTGCCGACCCTGTTTCGGGCAGTACTTTCGCATGCTTGCACTCAAAAGCGCAACAATTCGAAAAAATGAAATTTAATGTATGGTTTCAGCATTTAAATTTTAGATTCTTTTCAATTTTAAATCAAATCTATGAAAGGCTTGGATGTGTATCCTGTCTATACTTGGATGTCTATACTGTCGTATACATGTAAATGCGATAAGTTAAAAATGGAACTGCTAAAAATAGGGAAAATTGATATACGATTTTGCTATTAGTATTAATGAAGTTCTATTTCAAATTTTTGTTTCAGTCTGCAAAAAAAAAAAAAAAAAAAAAAAAAGTGCCCAAAATGCATATTTGGTCTCCTTTATCATATTACTATGCCTTAAAATTGTTTGTGCTCACAAAAATAAAAATCTGAACATTTGTGGCGTTTCATGGCCTTGTCCAAGAATCATAATTTTATATGGGTAGAGGAGGGTAATATTTTTTATTCGAGAGTAAGTGAGAAAGTGAGGGGAGATATCTTCCGCTGGTTTGTCTTTTCAATTATTCCAGTTGTCTTTTCAATTATTTCTTTTTTTAAATTCATAACTTCCTCTCGTTTTATAATGATTAGATTGATATTTATCTAAACCATTCTGAAGTTTAGATAATAGTCTATTAAATCTATGGTTAGATAATAATCAATTAATATTTATCTAAACCAACCTATGGTTTCGATAATAGTCTATTAAGTCTACAATTACATATAATTAATTAATATTTATCTAAACTAATTTTAATTTATTAACTATCTATATTGTTATTTTGCGAATTTCTAATAATCTTAATCTATCTAATAATCTTTGTTTATAATAGTGATTGCAACATACTATTATAAACAATAATATTGTATGATTCCAACGACCATTGCAACGAACATTTTAGTCCCTAGTCATTAAATTTAGAAAAACCATATTTTGATTCTATAAAGTCCAATTTTTCAGTTTTTGTCTCGATTCTTCTAAGTATTGTGAGTTCATTGGTTAATTTTAATATTTTCAAAAAATTTATCTAAGAAATTAAACATTTTATGTTATGGCTGCTAATTACCGAAAAAATTAGTAACTGATAACTTTTATCTGTTAATAATTTGATGAGAAATTATTAAATATAGTTCAAATATAAAAAGAATCGCACATTGAAGAGTTAAGTCCTTATCCATTGTCCTTTATTAAGCAATGATAATATTTCATGAATGGAGGAGTCCATTTTAAAATGAATTTTTAATATCACACTGTTATTGATGCATGAAAATTTATAATTTTAATTTCCAAATATTCTTTTTATAGTTCATTTATAAATCATTGCTGACAATGTTATGATATTTTGAAATAATTTTTTAGTAATCATTATCAAATACCGTCAAAATCAAATTAAATCAGTAGATTAACCTCGTAATTAAATACAAAAAATATTAAAACTGTGCATTGTCATCGAGAATATACGTTAAAAATATTCCAAAATTCATGAAACGTGAGTGGAAATTCGATTATAAGATTTCATCTTACAAACATTAAGAAATTCAACATAAAAAAATTAAAATCTTAAACCTAAATAAAATTAATTCACATAAAACTTAATTTATTTTAATTTTAAGTAAAACTATATAAATATATAAAATATTACAAATAAATTTAATTTTGATTTTTAAGAAAACGTTAAAAGTTATTAAATGGAAAAAAATTTTATAGTTTCCAACAGAACTACACTTACCTTTGAATTCTTAGAAGTGAAAATACCGAGATGTCAAAAAGAATAAGTATGCGATCATTTCTTTTCAATATGTTCACTTCAATATCTTGATAATATTTGTGTTACTTCAAAATAAAAAAAATTATTATTATTATCAGGATAGGTAACGATAACATTGAAAACACTGGCATTATCAGATATCGATTACACAACCTGTAAATTAGATAACTTACAATCATAACATTTTACAAACTTAAAAAAAAGACATCACATTCTTTGGAGTTATTTAAAATGTTTTGATTACAATTGTTAACTACGGAGGCAATATTTTCCATTGGATGGTAGGGATTGGGAAAGATTGTATTATTATTGCCTTGATTCATTCACAAAATTTTCCTTGAAGATTTTTTAAAACCGTTTTAAAAAGGAATAATGAAATATCAAAATATTATTTTAAAAGCAATAATTAGGATAGAATAACAGGTGCGCTAGTGTGTTTTTAACAATGGCATATGACTGCAAATCAAAAAGAACATTTAGAACACAACTAAGAACACAAAGCGATTTAAATAGAAATTCAAACTGATAATGCAGAGAGTTGTTTCTTAAAGAATAACAAAGATTGATTTTTAACTAACCAGTTATCGGATTTGAAATCATCTCAACCAACCATAAACCAGAATGCGTGTGTGTGCTAGATCTCTACAAGACAACCTATTTGACCTAAAGTTATCAATCTGAGCACTGATATAATTTCGAGGAAAATAAAGAAAAAAAGGAGAAAATTGTTTACAATTTATTAATTAATTAAAAAAGAATCGAGATTTTTAAATTCTGCCAAAATAATTTTTCGAATCTTAATATTTTTGATACTGTTTAAAAATCAAAAGATATAATTTTAATGATTTCAATTTAGTTGAAGCGCATTTTTTTTCTGAATTTTGATAATATTTGAACGACAGTTTTATATTATTTTCAATAGAAGATTTTTTTTAGAACTAAAATTCAAATTGTTATATTTCAAATGTATAGTCAGGCGGGTTTTTTTTCACTAAAAAGAAGAAATTTCCTGTTTGATGTCTGTGTAGTTTGCATGAGGATTAAGAGGATGAGGATGAAATTATAGTACCACGATTGTTAGAAGATTGGCAAGGCAATTAATTTTTAGTAGCTCTGTGATATTAAAGAAGTTCATGTGCATAGTAAAGAGAACGTTTTGATCATACAGCTTTAATGATCGTCTAAGTTTGATGTTTAAATTATTTTAGTCAACACCAAAAATGTATTAAATTAAAATGAAATGAATTATAACCAGTATTATCAGCGGACCAGCTCAGCCGAAGTCTGCAGGTTTTAAATAAAGTAAAAATTAATCTTATTTTACGAAACAACCGACTGAAATCTATAATTATTTTACTAAGAATTACAAAGATATTCTAGAAAAAAGGAAGAACGAATAAAACTTCAATTGCATACCTTTTCCATATTTACCACACTTTATAGCAGTTAACATTATATGTGATATATCAATAATCAATAATTAGAGTGATATAAATCAATTAAAAAATTAAAAAATGCACACTAAAAATTAATTATTGCACGTATTTAATTGAATTAAATTCAACCTCAATGTAAGATATATACTTAAGAGATCCCTAAATAATATTGCAGCATTGATATAAACGAATAATACAGCACTTTCAACAATATGTCGATTTCTGGGAAAATGTAACTTATTCTTTGAAATATTTAATCTATTCACTTAAGATTTTTTGGACATATTTTTACTGCATCAAAGCCCCTTTAGATATGACTTTTTTTAACTTATTCATTAAAGCTTTTATTTGTTTTTAACTACCTTATGTTTAAATGTCATTAAAAATAGGCATTGTATACCAGCATTCTCAACGTATGTAACAAGGGCAAGATTTAAGACTACTTAGATGATTGATTTGGAGAAATTTATCTCTGCAGAAATACATTTAATAATATTTCAAAAGCTACATCACTCTTATAAAAATCTCTATTTTTTTTAATCTTATTAATAATTAGTAGCTTTTGATTTAATTTCCAAATAAAATTGAGGAGGCATTTTTAATGCAATTATAATTTATAGTTGATCTCACCCGTTTTGTTGAGTTATTTATTATGATATTTTTCCCCAGGACAGTTTGTGCTTTTTCATAGCGTACTTCAAATGCAAAATCAATGTGTCTAGTCTTCCCAAAACTATTCTCTAATTAAAGTGCTATCCTTCTTCCACGCCACTAAATTTGTATGTCTTTGGCAAAACGAGGGTGTTAATTACAATCTGATTAAAATTTACTGAATCCCACCTATAAGAACTGTGTTCCACATACTATAGTCAAGAAAATCGGTATTTGTATATTTATTGCATGACATTGCTGAATATCAGTAATAAATATTTAGCATGAGTTTAGTGTTTCTACTGAATTTAGAATATGCTTTTAAGCGATTATTCTCTGATACGAGGTTAATGCACAAGTATAGAAAATATAAATTTAGAACTTTTTCCTCCACCAAATAAAACCAAAATTTTACACGCAACTAAAAATTTAGTAACTAGATCATGCACCGCTATTCATTCATTTAAGCCACTGAGTTTTTGAGTTATTTCTTTTACATCCATATAAAATTACAAACCGATAAATGATTAACCACTTGACTGATTTGGCTCTAAATTTGAGACATATCTCCATTTAAATGTTAAACCTCTATATTTTTGATCTATATAAATCTTTAAATTTTTCAGTTATGGCGTTCTTTTATAATAGACTTCCTCCCACTGGATTTCGTTCAAAATTTGACGAAACCCTTCAAATTTTGTATAAAGTCCTAGTACCAAATTTCATTCGTCTAGATAAAAGCATTTTTAAGCTGCCATGTTCACAGATAGACATAATTCCAACCAGGGGGAATGATTTTTCCGAAATGTTCTCTCATAGTCTCTAATAAAAGTGTTCTCTCTTCCCACCCCCCACATAAAATTGTGAACCTTGAGTAAGACTGCGAGTGCCTTGCATAGCATTGGTGTATAATAATTACGAAATATTGGCATGAATTTAGTATTTTTACTGATTCTAAGCAGATATGTATTTGAACGCCTTTTTTTCGACCGATAGAATTCAAAATTTGATAGAGCTGTAACTGCAAATATAAGAAGATCACGTCCCGAATTTTCATTGTTTTTCGTTCATAATTATTATGTTACATGCATGTAAAAATTACAAACAGACAGACAGACTACCAACTACTTGACAGATTTGTTTTAAATTTTGATAAGAGATAAACTTTATTCTTGAAACTCTTTCGATGATAAACTTGTACATCAAATTTTATGGATTCGACTTTTTTGCATTCGAGAGTTTAGTTGTACTGGAACGCTTATACAGATAGACTTAATCTGAATATATTTCGTTCAAAATTTGACTAAAATCTATAAATTTGATGTAAATTCCATGTACCAAATTTCATCCTTCTAGCTCGAGGCATTTTCTAGTTATCACAGGCAGACAAGCCAAATTCCAAAAATTTGTTTTTTCGGAAGCAGGGAAGTATAAAGCGTGGATATTTGCCAGATTCGCGAAATCGATTTTTTTTCGGCAATTTCAATGTTTTTTCTTTATGCATACAAAAAAAAATGGAATCCTTTCTCGCATAAGAAGTTTAGCAGAAAGTAACCAACGGATTACGTATTTTATGCATTGCTATGTGATGTTACTTTTCTCCGAATACTTGTTCATGCTTGCCACGTCTACGGTGGCGCTACCAGTTGTAAAACCTTTCCAAGCTTCATTAAAATTCAGGCGGGGTCGTTTTAGATGACTCGTGAAGGTTTAGGATGATTTCATAACATCTTTATATCGTTGCCGATCTTTACATCTGGAAAGTTTACGAATATTTTTATATATAGAGTTGCATCGCAGCATTGTTTATGCTCTGTCCAAATATTATCTATTATCTTCAAGAACATGCCCGATTTGATATATCATTCTGATTCTACAGAAAGATTAATTCCAAACGAAAACTGCAATTACCTACTGAGGCACGTGGTATGTGACATTCTTGATGTAAAATTTTATGCATGTTACTAATATAAAACTACATATATTTCGATTGCAATAAATACAAAAAGATATTCTATTCTTGGATTATCTTCAGAAATAAGTTAGAGAATTCTCTATTAATTTAGGCTTTCATTTTTGGGTGTTTAGGCTTATTCTTTTATTTCTTGTTTAACCTATTTTATCCAAATAAGGATATACTTTCTCATGCAGTCTATGGCCATTCGTTGAAGAGATGATGCATGATTAACACAAATGTAGCATTGAATAGTTAAAAAACATGCACTTGAATCTATATAATTAATAATTATATATCTTAATAATTTGCATGTCAATATTATTTCTTGATGCTGTATGTATTAGGTGGTTAAGCGTTAAGGATATTCTGAAAAATTAAATGCCAATGCAATAGATTCTGAATGCAGAGCAATACTATTAAAGAATGCATAACGCTATTGAAAAACGCTATTTGGGTTAGGTGGTTAAGCGTTAAGGATATTCTGAAAAATCAAATGTCAATGCAATAGATTCTGAATGCAGAGCAATGCTATTAAAGAATGCATAACGCTCTTGAAAAACGATATTTGTGTTAGGTAGTTAAGCGTAAAGGATATTCTGGAAAACTTAGTGTCAACGGAATGGATGCTAGATTCCGAATGCAGAATAATACTATTATCAAATGTATAACAAGTATGGATATGAGTGAACCTTAATTTTCTAATAATCAAAATTAGTTTGAATAATTAGATTTTGAATATATTTTCATGCGTAGAGTGAACCATATATTTTATATTAGGGGCTATATTTATTAGGATCAATTGACTTTAAAAATAATTCTGAGACATTGGTATTATTGAATGCATAATGCGAACGTATATAATTGAACAAACTCCTTACAATTGGTATTACTTTTAATAATAGAATTATTAATATTTATGTGCAGTTTGAGTGACATAATTACTGCTGGGTAATGACATTTTATAAAACCTTTTGTTGGTAACACAAGTTCTGAAATGAAATGTTATTGCTATCGAATGCATAATGGGAATGAATACAATTGAATATATTTTAATTTTTTATAATTTGTGTAAGTTTTAATAATATGAATGTTAATACCTCTTCACGTGCAGTTTAAATGGTGTCTTTTATTCTAGATAGGCACATTTTTTAGACATGTTGCTATTAAAACAGGTATTGAAAGCAAAACTGTCGATGCATAGAATTAAATAAAATGTAATTTATTTTTATTCTGTTTTAATTTTAATAATATGCTTTGAATATCTCTTCAGACTAAATTTGAACAGTATAATTCATGTTAGGTCGCGATATTTTGTGAGACTCATAAGTGATGAAACAACTTCTTAATGCAAAATAAGGCATTCTAGAATGTATAACGGGATTGGATATATGTTAATTGGGACGAATTTAACTACTTTATAATCAATATTAATGTCAATGCTATGCTTATTAATTTTTGTACATACGCAGTTTGAATAATATAAGTTAGCTGGTGATATTTTGTGAGTCTTATTCGCCGGTAAATCAGGATACGAATGGGGAACAGTGTTATAACTTAATCTGCAAAGAGAACAAATATAACATACTTGCAGAAAGTTCATTTTCAGCAGATTTCGTTATCATATTTATTCTTTAAACATTATTTCCTTTTCAGCACAATGATCAGATAACGTGGAAAACACCTGGGTAGATACTTTTTCTAAAAACCACACCACAAAAAAAAGACAAAGAAAAAGACTCACGATTAGTGTAACATGCACCGGTATTCCACGCAGTAAATGTTGTACAATCAAGTCTTAAACTAGAGCCCTTGATGTTTCAAAGTCCGACTCACACATTAGGCCATTTGATCCACAGTATATGTTAACTAAATCAAACATGAAAAGGAGATTTAAATTTAAATTTCTGGAAGGAAACGATTTGAAGGGTAAATTATCATTTAAAGTAAAAATTGTCGTTCTATTTAGATTAAAAGCTCAGATTAAAAGCTCGCCTCTCCTTATCTTAATCAAAACAAATGCTTTGATTTGACAATTTAATTTCAAAAATTGGCATTTTATGTTAATATATATTTTATTACCACAATGTATATTAAAATATATATTGTGGCCTGTAAAATGACTTTTTTTGTTTAAAGGTATTAAATCCTAAAAGTTAATAAAATCTTTAAGTAGTAAATCTCAATCTAAAGATAATAAACCTAATCTAAACTAATAAACCAAACCAAACATAATCTAAACTAATAACCAAACCTAAACCTAAAAGAAGTAGAACCAAATTATCATATACAACTGACGAAGGCAAAAGAAATTAAATTAAAAAAAAAGGATTTTGGCAAATACAAAAAAAAATTGCAATAAACTCACCTACAAGAGAGAATTTGAGAAAAGAATGTCGGAACGAAAATATTAAAATCAATCAATAAATTTTCATATATAACTGTCAAAGAAAAACAAAATTAAATCTTAAAAAATTTGCAAACACACAAAAATATTGCATTAAAGTCAACTAGAACAGAGAATTCGAGAATGTCAAAACGAAAATAAATAAACTTCCATAAACAACTGTTGAAGACAAAGGAAATTAAATAAAAAAATTTTTTGCAAAGACATAAAAAAAATTGCATTAATGTTACCTACAAGAGAGAATTCAAGAAACGAATGTCGGAACGAAAATATTGAAATGAATCAATAAATTTCTATGTACAACTGTCGAAGACAAAAGAAATTAAATTAAAAAAAAAGATTTTTGCAAACACACACACACACAATTACATTAAAGTCAACTACCAGAGAGAATTTGAGAAGCGAATATCAGAAAAAAATGTATTGAAATCAATAAATAAGTTTCTATATACAACTGTCAAAGGCAAAGGAAATTAAATAAAAAAGAATTTTTGAAAACACGCACACATACAAAAAAAAAAAATCATTAAAGTCCCCTGCAAGAGAGAATTTGAGAAGCAAATGTCGTAACGAAAATATTATAATCAATAAATACAATAACACCAAAAAACGGATTATGCAAAAAATTCATTAATGTTTGGGTAATAAAAAAATATTATAAAATATTTCATCATTTTTTTTTTGAAAATTTCATCTTTCCATGCCATGCATAGTCTATTTTTGAAATTTGATCTCATTCAGATGAAAATGTTGAATTAACTTACCATTAAAAATTTAATTAAGGAGAAAATTACGAAGGAGGAGCTTACTTTTGCAATAATATTATTCTAATTGTCGTGGTTGGTTCATCTGTAAAACAGCATTCATTCGTTGACTCCAGGTCTAATTCCTTATAAAGTAATTTTGTAAGGTATAAGGATTCTTTCTGTAAGGTCTTGTAACATAATATAAAGGATTATTTTCTTACCTTTGATAACATGAATAAGTATTTAGTATCTTTTTTTAAAAAAAATTATGGAAGCAAAATCCAAGATTTTATTTGATTTTAGTACATTTTCCCGAATCTAATTAAACTTCAGACAAATTTAAAATAGTATCTTCATTGTCTCTGTACTTATATGCATTCTAAATAAAAATATAATTCCTGTTTCGAAAACATTACTACCCTTGCAGAAAACATAAAATTAAACAGATTTACATTGATAAAGCTTATACAATCTTACAATTCCTATAAATAAAATATTCAAAAATAAACACTATATCCATGCCATAGGACGAAAAAAAAGGAATAAATAATATCTCCTAATTAAGATTGCACAACTGCAATTTCCCTTGAAATTATTATCTTAGTTACATTCTCCTTTTTGCTTAAATCTAATTTGCTTCCTTTTTTCACTCTGAGAGATCAATGAGTCAGGAAAATGAAGAAAAGGCAATAAAAATGTGAACAGAAGACAAAAGATAAAGTAAGCTAGAGTAACGCAGGTTGACAAGCAGCTAATTGATTGATTAAATTTGATAACGAAAAAAAATCCCTTTTAACCAATAAGTTTAGAAGCGCTATAGCTGCAACCAGGCCATCACCACTTGGAGCATCATAAACTGATTTCTTCTTTTTTTTTTCACTTCCTTTTAAAGTTCACCTTCGTTATCGCCTTTTTTTTCTTTCACTTTGTGATTAATTATTAATTCTGGTTTCGATCCTTGCTATCTGAATAGAAACACATTTGGTTTATTTGATATTCTTTTCTTTTGTTAGATGATATTCTTCTAAAACAAAATATGTGGATTTTTAATATATTTATTAAAATGAAAACTTTTAATAAAAAAAGCATGAATTATTATTAATTATTGCATGTGAAAATGACTATTTATCGAGCTGTTTGGCCAAGATGAAAGTGTGTTTATATACTCTGATTATTTAGTATTTTTGAAAAACTTTAAACTTCATAATGTGTAAATAGCTTTTTTTTTTACAATTTTATTTCTGCTTCTGATAGATATTTTTCACAACACTAAAAATGCTTACAGCTTTCTAATTTCTGAGCTGAAAAACCACCACTGCAATAAAATATTTGTAGAAACAATTTAAACGATTTCAATCTAGACATAAACATGAAAAATTTGGTGAACATTTTAATTCAAAAACTATTTATAAATCATCAAAATTAGGGGAAGTTTACATTATCTTATATATTTAATCTTAGCCCACAACTAAAATTTTATCCACAGGTTATTACTTGTTTGGATTATCTAATTTCATTTGGTCTAAGTACTAAATTTGTTGATTCAGCATCAAAAATATACTTACTGCACGTGCTATTTTCACTATCATCTTTTTTTTTTACTTAAATCTGGCAATTAACAATAAGCAGAAGCTAGGCGATTGGCGTATTATACCTCTGAATAATATTTTATCCATAATATTTGTACCTGTAAATAACATTCTATCTATAGGAATTGTACCTACAAATAACATTTTATCCATAGGAATTGTATCTACAAATAACATTTTTTCAATACGAATGGTATCTGCAAATAACGTTATCCTTATTTCAATAAGGAAAAACAAAAACATTTCGTGTTAAAGGCAATTAAAGCAAGCCATAGTTGCCAGAAAACGCGGGAACCTGTTTTTCTACTTTATCTTGGAGCTTGCCCAGCCATAAGCGTAAAATTAAACTTTTATTTCTATGTTTTAAATTTTTTTTCGCTATCTTATTGACGCTACGCACCTTCCTTTTAACTTCATAAGAATTTCGTCAGAATAAAATAATTTAATTAATCTTAAAACTCTTCGTTTCTAATGTACTTTCAACCATTTGCTGCAAGATATTCGTTAGCTGAATATGTTCTTTTTTTTTATAGTGACATTAAGACACTCGTCGCGTGCCACAAGTTTGATAACCTTACACTAAATCACAACTTTCATGACACTTCATCTAAGAGAACGCAAACGGCATCTTTGCATTTAAATCCATCATATTTAGCATTCAAATTTGTTCCATTTACTAATAAATTTTAATTAGCCTCTTTTATGCTTAAATATGCTCTCGGTTTAATGTACGCGAAGAATCATAATTGAAAATAGGTTATTTTAGTTCTGAAGACAGAAAGACACTGACATTTCCTGATTACCCATTTCCTGATTAAGAAACAGAACTCAGCTGACGTATATAATAACTTTAAATAAGAAGTGTTTCTAAAACAAATCATATAAAATGTTGCTAATTTCTTATTTCAGTATTATATTTTGCTCTTCCGAACGGTACAATAATTAATAGAATCCGTTTCTTATTATAATTCAGTGAGAAACGGTAAACAGAGACTTCAGATACGTTTTGAAGTAAAAACAGTAGAAGGTGCGCAAAGATGACGGTTCAAAAAGATCTTGAGAAAAAGGTAAGCATTCTTTTAAATTACATTAAATAATAAATCTTTTATTCTTTCCTTTACTCTATCTTTAAATTATATATCATTTAGAAATTCTTTTAAATGCATAATTGTTGAAGCACTACTCTACTATATGGTTTTTGCTTTTTCTTCTAATTTAAACAAGATTGCTGAAGTTTCAAGTTTGTGCAATGAACTTTTTATTTAATTATCCAAAAATTATAAAATATTTGATTGTTGCAAATTTACCATTGCGAATTGTAAAAAAAATTGTGTTTATTAACAAAGTAAAGAAAAGGAGCTTTTCAGAATGCTAGTTTTCAGCAATATATAAGATTAAGCATGGCTCAAACGAGTGCTTTATTCCAATAAAATAATCCAATATTCGAATGAAAAGGAAATATAATAATGATTGTATCACAATTCTATATTTCTAAAATTTTGAATTCTTTCAGTATTAAACAAGGTGATTTCTTTTTATTGAATTTCAATAATTATATCATAGTTCCATATTTCTAAAAATTAAAATTCTTTCAATATTAAGCTAGGTGATTT
>JAPMOR010010657.1:0-59629 GCA_026543865.1 Argiope aurantia | reverse complement strand
CCCCCCCCTTTTTTTTAAATGGGGTTTTCATAAATAGATTTATTTTCATGTCCAATTTTAAGTGAAATATAACTTTAGCGTGTAAATCTCGTTTTTTTTAAGGATTGAATCCCTCTCTTTTCAGGAATTAGAACTAAGGAAATACTTTCCGGCAGTAATCCTGGATCAAAAAGGAGAGGGAAATATATTTATTTCGAAAATAACAGAATAATTATAGACAAAAAACAATTGTCAATCGCTATTTGCTGTTCGTTTCAGGATCCCAATAATAGCTCTTTTACCAGGTTGACCTCCAGTTATTGATTGCTTTGCGGTATTTCACTTTGCGAAATCTTAATTTTTCATCCCTAAACTATATCTCTTGCACATTACCATGAATGCTATGTTATTTTTTTCCAACCCCACTTATTGGAGATCTTCGCTGTTCTGTTTTTCCCATTTTGTGGTTTCGATTAAATTCTATTTTTTTAAAAATTCCAGGGATGTTATGGAGGTTCTTGCACCCCAGATCTTGCGGTCTTTAACTTCGATTGATTTCTTTTGAGCGCATTTTTTTAATTTTTGCATTCAAAGTCTGCTTCGCGAACTTTTTTTTCAAGAAACTGAAGTCTCTTTGAACCTCAGTAATTAGTGATCTGTGAAATTTAAGGATTCTTTTTTATTACAGTTTTCCGTTTTCAAACTAATTTCTTAAATTTCATTTTTGGAATTGCTTCTGAAATGTTGGGGATTTTTTTTTTACATTCGCAATTACTATTTATCTTCGTAGTTCAGTGATTCACTTAGAGAGCATTTCCTAGTTTTTACTGTGAATTTTCTGTGAATTTTTTTAGATATTTTGTCGAATACATTGCATCCCCTTTAAGTTGCTGGTATCATTCTAATAAATACTTTAAAGATTTTTTTTTTAGTTTTAATTTTCTCATTTACCCTATATTTCTGGACCTGTTTCAAAGATGTTAAATTTTTTATTTCTCACTATTATTTATGATCTTTTCTTTTAAATTTCTAAGTATGCACTTAACAGCCTTTTATATTTGTAACTTTTTTAAAGCTTTCAGTTCTTTCACTGGGTGAATTCTTTCTATTTTCTCAGTGTTTGATAGTTTTCTTCAAACGTTATTTTCCTTCGTTCGATGCTATCCGTAATTTTTCATATTCCTTCAATTTTTGCTAGCATGTTACGGAATCTTCTGCATCAACAGTTATTGTGATTTGTGCTTTCTAATATTAATAAATGACTAATAGTAAATTTTGCAGATTTTGCAATTACAATTGAGTAGCTGTCATTTTCTTCAAGCATTTTGTGATAAATGTGACCTTCGTCTTCAGAATTAAGTGTTTTTGAGAGAGGTTCATTACTTTTCTTGTTACTTAGATTATATGCTGCTTCCAGAGAAAATTGAGCCCATCTTCAGTGCTCGATATCATGAGAGTACTTTCACACAGAAATGTCCTTTTCCTTCTAATCATCCAGGTTCAGTCGTAAGTTGTCAGATTCGATTCGTGTAAAAACCATCTTTTTTTATACAATCTATTTAATTGTATACCACAATTATTCGTTACCTGTTTGAAAGTCATAAATGGAAGGGTTTCTGAAAAATTTAAAAGATTCCGAATTTTTCTCTGAGTCGATTTTTTTTCTCTGCATGTTTGTTTGCAATGAGACTTGATGGTATATTATTCAACTTAACGGTAACTTATTAAATAAATCTGTTCTAACAATCTTATTTATAAATCTTCTTCTTCTTTGTTCTTCAATCTTTCACTGTAATTGTTCTATGAAAATATCGTCATTTATTCGAAAGTATTCTACTTATATTTTCAAAAATGTCCTTTTAAACTTTCGGAAGAAAAGAAGTTCTTTTCTTTTAGTTTCATTTTTCGCTTTTTTTTTTTTTTGCCATTTGACGAAGATTTTAGTGTATTTATGTTTATTTTGTACAGTTTCATCTGTCTCATCTTCAACTTCTGGAATGGTGGTGAGAGTAGTTCAAACTTTGACTGTTTGTCATAATGTAACGCCATGACGTTACATTATGACAAAACTTAGTAAGCATATATAGCTGTAAACGTGGAAAATTTAATTTTGGTTCTATTTAACGAAGTGCATTTTCTCTAACAAGTTTATACCTCAAATTGTCTTTTGGCATTATACTTTGAATTAATAAGTACTTAGCTTTTTGGTTTAAATGATTTTGGTATTTTGTGGCGTGATTTGCTGTGTTTTTTTTCTGGATTGTTTTTTGAAAATGTTTTTATTCTTGTGGTACTAATTTTTGTCTCCAAAACCTCAATTTTCTGGGATTTTCGGGTCACGAAGGGTCAGTTGGTTGGACGAAAGTCAGACCCTTCACAGAAAAAATCCCTGGTTTGAATCTTTGCCTGAGGGTGACCCTTGAAAAAGTCTTCGGGCCGGATTCATTTTATCTTTCTTTTTGAATTTTGAATGTAAAATTATTTTAATTCTATTTTGGTTAAATAAATAGCAACAAATACCAACAGGCAAGCAATAGAATATTTCTTCGAATATCACGAATTTGGTCAACCACCATATCCAAGGCAGTATTACTGCCCAGACTGTAATTTCAGCTGCCACCATTTGAAATAATCTAGAACTTCAGTTTTTAAAATATAAAATATATTTCACTTAAAACTGATATTAGCTAAGAAATTCACGCATAAATGACGTCTAAATTCTTTTCGTAAAATAATACTTCAATATAAGTATGCGCTCAGCAAAGTAACAAACTCACTTGTCCAGTTTTAAACTAATAATAATCGAATCTTAATTCCTTGTTGACTTGCATTGATTGTAACAGTAGAACATGCAATAATTAAAATTTAACAATGATCTCTTTATTATTAGTTGACAGTATTGTTTAACTTCAATTATTATTATAGCCATTCCAGTCCATTTTAATGAAATATTGTTTCACAACAGAATAAACTTCATATTTGAATGCTTTGTTTAAAAATACTGTTGCCAAAAATTAAATTTTTTTTAAAATACTGACCGAAAAGAAAAACTTAAAAAAAAATCGAAAAACTAAATCGTGTATTCAAATTTAATATAACAACTAATAAATAAAACAAGCACTGATAAACTAAAAAATATTTTTAAATAAAATAATATAAAGCAAAGCAACTTTTTCAAGCTAAATTTAAAATTAGCAATTATGCTTCCCTAACTTCTTCTCTTACTAAATAAATTTAAAAAAATACTTCTAAATATATTTTTCAATGATTTTCATTGCTTTTATTAAATGGATTTATTCTTACATTTTTTGTAACTCATTTTATGATTCCTATAATTTGCTACATTTTTTATTGATTCATTCATGAAAAATTCGGTATAATTTTGGAATAATAAATTCGCGCGTGAGCCTGTATGAGCATACGTGGCTGCAAAATCTGATATAGTTGCTTTTTTCAGCGACTGGGAGCGAGATTCTTCAAATTTTATTTAATTAAAAATTAGGTGAGATTCCCCATATCACCTACATAAAAGAAAAAAATATTATTATACAGAATGATAAACTGTTAAAAATGCTGCATGAAACTCAGAATCTTCTTATTGTGTCAAATATTTAATCGCGTGATTGTTTTCCCACTGTTAAAAGTTATAGAATCGAAGCTGTAACTCTCTCATTATATGCATACACATATGTAGGTTATTCAAGAAAAGTAGAATAAGTCATTGTTTTTTCAAATATTGCACCAAGACATACACTTTCAATTACAAAGTTTCATTAAACAAGTTGAGTAATTGTGCGAAAACACTTTGGATTCTGTGGAAGTAAATAGCATAAAGTTTGAAACAAAATAATACATATTTATACGTCCCCATAGTTTAAAAGTGTACATTAGTTAAATGTTTCGTTTACAATAATCTGTGCAACGCAAAGTTTCACATTTTTATCTACAAAGTTCTCAAAGATATTCTTCTTAAGTTTAGAGGAACCAATGCAAAGAACATGCGATATCCAGCGGTATTGGACAGTACACGACAAAGGGTTAATATCTCAAAATAGGAGACTGTACCGATTGTGTTCCTTAAATTATTGTCCCATTAATGATAGTATGGATAGCTAATCTAACCCTCCTACCCTCTCTAATTATTTCGTAGAGAGCTGCTAAAAGTCTTCAAAAATTCTGGAATTTTATATTATAATGAAAAGACTGATCAATTTGATAAGGGAACACCAAAATATTTCTTCACTTTAAAGAGGTAAAATATTTACCTCTTTCTCATACAATAGGTAAAGGTTAAAAATAAAACATTAATTAAAATATTATTTAATAACGTCGTTCAAACTTTGCACATGAATCCATAATTTGAGATCAATATGATACAATACCCGGCATTTTGTTTTTCAAATACTTGAAAACAACATTAATCTGCATTAATTCCGTAATTGTGCTGTTTTCTTTCCTGTTTAAATAGATGAACTCTGTAAGACCCGCTCCTCCGCTCCGAACGACGAAGGTTGCAAACCAGTCAAGAGGGGAAAGGTCACGTGGTATCCGAGGGGAGGAGACGGAACAGGAAGTGGATCAGACAGATAAGGACGAGGGACGACGAGCGAAGGTGGTGTGGTTCGCCATGAACGAAAGAGACTTGATTCATTTTTATGTTTTATATTTTAATCCATTACTGTAAATATGTAAATAATATAGTAATCTAGAATACGATGGGTTCCTGTATTTATTTCTACACAATCATCACGATTGAATCGGACGATTATTAAGATTGAACTGGATATAAAATGGTCACTCAGTCCTAGACATAGAATAGGCGCCAGCCGTTGTTGGAATAGCTAGGAGAAATACACGTTGGAAGTGTAAGGGAACCTTACTGGCGTAGTCGGTAGGATCCTACCAAGGAAATGCTGGAATATCTACTGGAGTGTTGCCTACAAAAGGTTAGAGGTGAGAGCTTATTTTTATTATTGTAAATGCTTTTCCCATTGAATTGAAAATGTTTATTGTTTGTCTCAGAAACGTGCACATCAGCGCCATTTTTTTTTGTTGTGAACACATCAGTGTTAAATTCGTGAGCACATTAGTGTTAAATTTGTGAACTCATCAGAGTTAAATTTATGAACTCATCAGAGTTAAATTTGTGAACTCATCAGAGTTAAATTTTTGAACACATCAGTGTTAATTTGAGGGAACACGTTAGTGTTAAATGTGAGAACACATCAGTGTTAATTTTCTGAACACATCTACGTGAAATTTGTGAACGCCTCAGCGTTAATTTTTAAAACACGTCAGTGTTACATTTATTCCAATATTTATCGCAACAGCGTCAAATATTGGTTAAGGAGCTTTTGTGGCAGTGACGATAATATAATATTATAGAATTGTATTTTATAATTGGAAAGACCTTGTAGAAAGAAGCAGTGCTCTTGAATAAATTAAAAGTAGTTAAAAGATAGCACATCAAGTGTATCTGTAAACCTATTCTTACACCACGTGTATTTCTGATGTATCTAGTATTATATTTGTTATTATAATCATTATTGGATTATTATTATATTTAAGCAGCAAGCTTAAAAAGTGTAGCAGGAAATTCTGTTTAATCAAATATTGTTTTGAATGTTGAATATTAAATCTGGAATATTTTTTAATTCATTTTTATGTTATTGTGTTTTATTTAATAAGGTAAATGAATCTTGATTATTTCCGTTTGTTTGATTGATGAATTATGCTGTGATGGTGGTACATAATTAATTTGCAGAGATACTCGTATGCATTAATATTTTCATTAAGTGCTAAAGTTAAATGAATGTTTTGTTAAATATTATTAATTTCATTATTTAACTACTCTTTGTTGTAATATAGTATTTTAATTTGAGTGTGATAGTAGTCATATAAGTATTTTAAGCTATACCTCTCTGGGAACGAAAAGGAGAATTCCTTTAATGAATC
This sequence comes from Argiope aurantia, assembly GCA_026543865.1. NCBI lineage: Eukaryota > Metazoa > Arthropoda > Arachnida > Araneae > Araneidae > Argiope > Argiope aurantia. The sequence goes on along the minus strand of JAPMOR010010657.1, from coordinate 53,695 downwards.
TAAAATTGCTGTTTTATTTTCTGCTTTAACAGATAGACGAATTTTTTTTTACTTTCCATAAGCGAATGTTTTGATTTGTATTGCTTTATTGTATACCATTTATTTCTTGTGTAGAGTTCTTTATTTTGTTGATTTAGAATAATGGCATTCATAGCTAAAGCTAGAAAATGTGATCTTCAGGAATTGGCTAGTGAGTTAGGTGAAGAGATTGATGGGAATCTCACGATTGCTAATCTTAGAAAATTGATATTAAATTCCAAAGAATACGAGGAAGAGTTTGTGAAGGGTGTTTTAGAAGGCATTGTGGAGAGGAGACAAGAAAAAGAAAATTGGGAAAAACAGGAACAAGAGAGGCAATTTGAGTTAGAAAAAATTAAGTTACAAACCTCAATCGAAACTCAATCCATAATATCAGAAAATAATGAAATGAGTAATAAACATAATTCCTTAGAGTTACAAAAGATACTTCAAAAGTTTGATTCAAAAAATGATGACATAAGTCTTTACTTGGTTATATTTGAGCGCCAAGCTAAGCGGCTAAAGATTGATAAAACAGATTGGGTCACCCAATTAATGCCACTTCTTCCGTCAGATGTTGTTCAGATAATAGCAAGGGAACCTGAAGAGGAATCAAACGTTTACGAGTATGTTAAGGAATTACTCTTATGACGATTTAAGTTGAGTGCAGAAACCTTTCGATTGCGGTTTGTACAACATCAAAAGAGAATGGAAAGTTCATGGAGGGATCTGGCCTTTGAGTTGAGAAGCTTCTTGGAGGAGTGGTTGGATGGTGTTAACGTAAAGGATTTCGACTCGTTGAAGGATCTTATGGTTGTAGATCAAATGAAAAGAAGAGTTGGAAATGAAGTTCGGGAACATTTTGTTGACACATGGACAAAACTTTCGTCTTCATCTAAGTTAGCCGACCTCCTCGATGATTACGACGATGTAAGGAGAAGCTCAAAAGCTGGACAGTTTCCTAGTAATGACAGGAAACTCATCAACGGAAATTTTGAAAAGAAAAATCCTATTATCCATGACAAAAATGCAGGGAACACGGATTATAAGAGACCGAGTAGTCCTCGGAAATGGAAGCAAGAACGTTCCGATCGGCGGCAATGTTTTGAGTGCGGATCATCGCATCATTTGAGAGCCCAATGCCCAAAGCTGGCTGAGAAAAAGAATTTCTCAAGGATTAACCGCGTGACAAGACGTTTGGTAGAAACGACAAGCGAGAAAAATGGACCACAAAGATTTACAAGGAATGTTACTCAAAATCAGACGGATGAAGGTACGATCCTCACAACACAGTTAAAGGCACCAGAAAAAGAAACTTCACGAATCAGCCCTCTACAGATAATACCAGTAAAAATTGAAGACAATACATTTGAAGGTATCGTGGATACAGGTGCTGAAATCACCGTCATCAGACACGATCTAATTGATTCTTGCTCTAAACAAGGAGAGGGCAGCATAAAAATTATATCAGCCTTTGGAGAAGAAGAACTTGCCCCATTAGTTACCATCAATGTAAAAATTAATGATGGGAGGCATGGTAATGTTCCTGTTACTTGTGCAGCATCGAGGAAACTAGTAAGCGACAAGCTGATCTCCTCGACTACATACGAAGCATTATGTAAGAAAATAGAGGCACATACATTACCCATGATAAATAATGTCGATTCGGAGCAACCTGTCCATGAAGAACCAAATCAAGAAGAAAGTCCATTGGAGGAGAAAAATTGTTTCTCAAAGTTACAAAAAGGAGATGACTCTCTGAAGATGGTATGGGCATTTGGTAATTCCCAACAGAATGGTTATTCAGTTGAAGATGGCATCTTATTGCACTCTGAATGGGTATGTGGAGAAAAGGTTCTGGTTTTGGATTCAGCTTCGCCTCATAAGCTGTTAAAGAAATGGATTGGGCCAGTGAGTATCGTTGCTTTTACAAGGCCCCATTCAGTACTCGTCAAAATGGAAGATGGTGCGAATAAAGAGATCCATGTCAATAAAATTCGACCATACATAGCACGACTTGAGCAAGTCGGAGTGATATATGACCAAGACAATGAATTTGGAGAAATATTTCCGGCCCCAACTAATTACAATCAGAAAAGCAAAATCAGTCGTGATATAAGAACGCAAATTTATGGTCAAGGAGAGGAGTTATCGTTGCAACAAAAAGCTGAGCTGGTTGATATCCTATCTAAGTACACAGGCAGTTTCAGTAAGTTTCCTGGGAAAGCTAAGGTGCCAGAACATAACATTAAGGTAACCGATGACTGTGTCCCCAAGCGTTTAGCGCCATATCGTGTCCCAATTGTTTTGCAAGGGGAAGTCGAACGCCAAGTTCAAGAACTTTTAGAGTCAGGACTCATCGAACATAGCGAGAGTGACTGGGCACATCCCGTAGTGTGCGTTGCTAAGAAAAACGGTAGTATCCAGACTGCGTGGACTACCGTCAGCTGAATAAATATACGATTGCAGACGCCTATCCAATGAAACTGGTCACTGAACTATTGTATGAAATAGGAAAAGCTAATTTTATATCCATATTAGACCTCACCAAAGGATATTGGCAAATTCCCATGAAGCCTGAAGCGAAACATTATACCGCTTTTATCACTCATTCTGGGTTGTACCAGTGGAATGTGATGCCATTCAGTATGAAAAATGCAAGAAGCACATTCCAAAGAAGCTTGGACAAGATCCTCTCAAAGCATCGAGAGTATTGTCGTGCATATATTGATGATGTCGCCATTTTCTCCAAAAGCTGGGAAGAGCATAAAAAGCACATTAAAGAAGTATTTCGTACGCTTCAAGAGTCCAACCTTACCATAAATCTAGAAAAGTGTGAGTTTGGCAAGAAAGAAGTGAAATTTCTTGGCCACATCGTCGGATCAGGAAGGCACTCCCCAGATCCCGAGAAAATTGAAGCCATAAAAAAATTATTGAGACCTACAAATAAGAAAGAAGTACGTAGTTTGCTAGGACTTGCAAATTATTACAGGGACTATATCCCAAACTTTTCTTCATTAGTATTACCACTAACAAACCTCACCAAGAAAAACGTACCCAACAAAATTCCATGGGCCAAAGAACAAGAGCAAGCATTCCAAACCTTAAAAGAAGAATTGGTCAAGATGCCTTCATTATACACTCCACAACTGGACAAACCATTCCAGTTATACACGGATGCCTCAGCAACAGCCGTCGGAGCTTGCTTAGCTCAGATAGGTGATGATGGGAAGGAGAAACCCATTGCATTTTTCAGCAAGAAATTGACTGCAACTCAAACACGGTGGGCTACTATCGAGAGAGAAGCTTACGCCGTACTGGAGGCCTTGAAGAAATACGACACATGGATATTTGGTGCTCGTGTTCAAGTTATCTCCGACCACAACCCTTTGACGTATCTCACTCAGCAAACGCCTCATAGAGCGAAACTTACACGATGGTCGTTAGCCTTACAGAGATACGATGTGACAATATCATATCGAAAGGGGAGCAAACATTGCAATGCAGATTCTCTATCTAGATTGCCATTGCAGCAGTAGGAGGAAAAAAAAACTTTCAAGAAATGTACGAAAGCATTCGTGCATATGTTCCATAATCTGTTTTGTTACTTTTATCAACAATTTTGTGCATATTTGATATTTTTTATATATATATATATTTGTTTTTCTTTATATTTTGAATTTGTGTATGTGTTATTTCCTTTCTTTGGGAATTGCATATCAGTTGCTCTCCCACCTCTTTCCTGTTCCTGTCCTATTGTTCGTTCACCAGAAGTTGGCACTGGACTCCGCCCTCGTCACGTGGGATCAGATGATACTATTTCGATGATTTCGGAAGGAGAAAGTGATCAATGTCAAGAAAGGTTGCCAATTGGCGATCGTTAGCTTTTACCCTTTTTTATATTATCATTTCAGTGAGACAATTGACGAATTCCATGAGTAATTGACTGACATTCAACATACCACACAAAATGTACATCTTTTAAGAGATTTTACCCTTAATTTGTTGTCTTTTTCTAGCTGAAAACAATGCTGAATAAAATCTTTGTTTTCAGCTGATCAAAATAAATAAATAAAATCTAGCCGTAAGGATATTTATTTTATATTAGCTAGGCATATGCTGTCTGTAATGTAAATAGCAATATCACTAACCACTTCTTTTAAAATTGGAAAATATTTTAAAATTTTTTTCATTACTGCATACCAAATTATCAAGAAAATTTCTAAAAAGAGATAGACATCAATTTTATCAACGCTACTATATTTTATAAAACAATTTATTATTTCATGTTTAATCTGTGCGCTATTAAAAATAGATAGTTCTAATTTTAAAATAATATACAATACTTAGTATTGTTAACACTGAAATTTTGTTGCTGAAGTTTCCATTTATAAAATTTATTAAAAGTTGGAAAAAATATAAATTTGGTTTAAAATATATTTTTCTTAAATTTGATAAATAAGTTACAGTTATTATTTTTTGGAATGAGACATAATTCAGAATCTAGTTATAATAAAGAATCCTGATTTAAATTATTTCACGAATAAAAATAGTATTTTAAAATATTGCATTACCTTTGTAATATTAGAACTTGTATTTATTAGAACTTGCTAATAAATAAAACATCAACTAGGCATTTATTCATACTGCTTGAACTGATTAAACTTTATTCAAATGTTTCTAATTAAAAATAACCAAGACATTCTTAACAAAGGAAATGAAAACTGTAGGAATTAGAATTAATGTTTATCGCCATAACTATCATCAGTGTCATCATCACTAAAATTGCTCTCTGTATCAGAATCCGAATTGATGTTGAAAGAAATGTTTTCCACGACTTCTTCGACAATGCCGTCAGTTTCCCAATACTTTTTTTCAATGTGCTCGATATGTTTGCAATGTTTTTCCCATCTCATATTTCCAATATTTATCACGGCTTCCGAAGCAAGACTTTCAAGACGTTGAAAACTCATGTCGGCAATCGCATTTCTCTCTCGCACGTAACGTTTAACATCCGCCCAAATTAATTCTATTGGGTTTAAGTCACTGTGGTATGGGGGAAGTCTCAAAACATCATGTCCTTGTTCTTTTAGAATTTCGTCAATGAAATATTTTTTTTCGCCTCTTGCATTTGCAGCAATCAGTTCAAGTAACTGAACTTTTCGCAATTTTTTATCATACGGGATTTGCTTTTTTTCCAACCAGGCACACATTTTATCCTTTTTCGAGCTTTTTGTGGGTACGGGATCCATCACTTTTGTGTGATAAGCTGCATTATCCATAACTATTACGGAATTCGTTGGAATATTAGGTAGCAGCTTCTCAACTATCCATTTTTTAAAATTATCAGAGTTCATCTGCCCGTGATAATTTCCAGTTGCAGATCCAGCTTTAAATATTAATCCGGCATTTGAAACGAAACCAGATTCTGATCCAGCATGAACCACAATCAGACGATGACCTGAGCTATCTTTGATGGTAGCGCCAATTTTTTCATCTCTCCAACATTTCTCGAATGAAAGATTGCTGTCCAACCACGTTTCATCTATATAAACTATGTTCCTCGTTGCTTCTCGGAATTTTTTCATTTCCCTAAGAAAACGAAATCTCCAGTCTACAATGTGCGATCTTTCAGTCTCTGGTTTCTGCAACGTTTGTACTGAAAACCTGCAATGTGGAGGTATTTCCATAGAGTTCCTCTTTTCCAAGGAAAATTTATTCTTTCCTTCACCACGGGAAGCAATCGAGATAAAGATGGAATTTTGTTGTTTGCATAAAACTCATTCACAATATTTCGAAGAACACACAGATCAAAATTATCTAATATTGCATTTCGTGTCTCGGGACGCTTTCGATGTTTCCCTGGCGTAGATAACTGTCCATTTGTAGAAATATCTTCATTTTTAATTCTCTTAATTGTTCTAAGTGAAACACCGCTGAAGCAGCACGTTTTTGGGCTTGGGAAAGGGGAAACAAAAGTGTTCCAGCTCTAGCCTCATCTTCACAAAATTTAGTAACATTATTTATTATATTTATCTCTTTCGAGTGAATAGTTCGCCCTTTTAAAGACATTTTGCAGTTGTTAGCTTTGAAAAAAGCAGTTTTTGAAATTAAATATATATTATTTATTAATAACTAGCTAGAAGAACGAAAAGTACGACAGCAGACGATAAAACAAAGTAAGTGATAAAGAGTAAACATTCGCCGTTTGGCGCGCATTTAGGGTTGTCTCATTAACAAGAGTGGGGGAGTTTTCACGTCTTCCCCGCGCTGAAATGAACTCTACCTCCAAGAAGGCGGACTGAAGTGCCTTCTCCTGGTGAACATAGAATAGTTGTAGCGATCAAATACTGCTTGGAACTTTGCTTCATTTCAGGATCAATCTTTTACCGTGGGAGATGATGATCAGGGAGTAGAAACCCTTCCAGTTCTCAAGACGCAACATTGTCTCTAAGGTGACAATGTGCTTCTCCAAGGGGGGGGGGGCGTGTAAGACCCGCTCCTCCGCTCCCAACGACGAAGGTTGCAAACCAGTCAAGAGGGGAAAGGTCACGTGGTATCCGAGGGGGTGAAACCCGGAGGGAGACGGAACAGGAAGTGGATCAGACAGATAAGGACGAGGGACGACGAGCGAAGGTGGTGTGGTTCGCCATGAACGAAAGAGACTTGATTCATTTTTATGTTTTATATTTTAATCCATTACTGTAAATATGTAAATAATATAGTAATCTAGAATACGATGGCTTCCTGTATTTATTTCTACACAATCATCACGATTGAATCGGACGATTATTAAGATTGAACTGGATATAAAATGGTCACTCAGACCTAGACATAGAATAGGCGCCAGCCGTTGTTGGAAGTGTAAGGGAACCTTACTAACTCTCTGTTTTAGAATACTGGTCTTACTAGTTTATCCACTACTGCCCATAGAATGTCATGCTGGAGATGCTAATGAATTTAGTCAATTTTATATTGAATTATAATCATTAATTGAAAAAGATAATATCTAATTCTATTAAATATTCTATCTTATATCTAATTCTATTAAGATAATTAGATATTATATTTAATAAGTAAAGTACAATATGGTCGGTGAATTTCTTTAAAATCCCAAAGTAATTATTTCCATGTGTATTTCCATAAAACAATGGAGGAAAATTTAAAATAAACTAAAGTTTTTATGAAAAACTAGACAAAGGGTTATTTTAATTATACTTTTAAGTAAAAGCTTAAGATAACCCCTTAAACTGAAATTTTATTGCTAATCTTACAGTGTACCTGGAATGTAAGAAAACAGAGACAAAAATTTATAGGATCGCGAGAGTTTTAGAAGACAGCTCTTGATGGCAAATTATCATTGATTTGTACGCCTCTCAGCCTATTATAATAATTAGTCCTTTTAACAATTAACGTTTTCTCTCAGATTCGAACTATATCTCGTGTCTAATCTCGTATTGTGTCTTGTATTGACACTTTGCACTCCTTAGTCTAGTCAGACTATTGTAACTTTTCAAGTCAGACTAATCATAAGACTTCGAATCTTCTTGTAAGATGCATCTTTTGACATTTTTGTAAGATAATGATTATTATAAAAGCTATATATCAAAAACTTTCACATTAATTTTTAGGAATTATAACACGCTTACAACTGTTTTCAAAATTTCTAAACACTAAAAGTGATTCTTACACTTATATACAGTGGCTCAAACAACTGATAATACGACTTACTTTTACTAAATAAATCAAAATATTTTTTCTATATTTACAGATTATCAACAGTGTTAATTTTAACTCATCAATTAATATTTTCTAGTTTTCTTTATCTAATTTTGAAAATATTTACTTACTAACATCAGAAACGTCGTCAGTAATTTAGTTTGTAATATTTTATATTTTTATATCATGAATTTTGGGTTTCAATAATATAATATCGAATTATGAGATGGCCTTCCGGGCTTTATATATGTTTAGCCTTGGTGTGTTTCACATGGAAGGATGGCTGTTTATTAATTTTAGATATAGAAATCGATATATTATAATTAGCTGTTCCCATTCCCTTCTATTTTCCCTGCTTTCCCTAAATTATCTATGAATCTATTCAAGTAGGTGATAGAACTTTTACTATTGTTTTTAATTTTTGTTTCATTATAAAAGTCATTTTCACATCTAAAACAGAATCTCATTAAAAATATTATTGATTAGATTTTTAATGGAATTTCTCTCGAGTTTATCTACATCAGACGATGGCTATTGTGTTCACAAAGCACCAAAATAGATTCAACATTCAGATACAAAGACCACAATAAACTAATTAATATATATATATATATATATATATTACTAAAAGAATTCCATACTACCTGCAAACTCCAAATCTTAATTGTAATGAAACTCATGATGTTCTGTGTGATGTCTGATCCTCGCTCAGCAAGATAGGTGTACCAGCCAAATGAACGCTGATAAAGGCCCTTAATTTCCAAAATTTCTAAACAAATCACTCTGTCAATGTTGAATTAGTATCAGAGAAAATTTACGTAAAAACGAATAATAATTCCACAAAAGTGTAACTCATCCTCCGAAGCTTATCAATCGCAACTGCATATGCTTGCTGTCTGAACACAGCACTGAAGGCACAGCAATCCACATTTTTTCGAACTTAACATCTATTAAGAAAAGTTAGAATGTTTATGATCAATAATTATTAGCAATATATTGCGATATTTTCTGAAAAGCTGGTAATTCTGAATTTATTGAAGTTTTAGTCCACTAGACTTGTTTTCATCTAAGAATAAACAAATTATCTCTTCTTCAATCAACAAAATCTCACAGAATTTCTCCAATAATTTCAAATAATTTGTGGTATTTCTTGATGATTCTAATACTATTGCAAATGCTTTTTCCTATATTGATGGTATAAATTTATTAATTAAAATAGATTGTGAAGTAATTGGTGACAAATAGCATTTCAGTAATAATCTTAAATATTGAAGAATGATCCAGGATTCAAACTTTAGCTTATTAGACTTCTATATGATTTTACATGCGTGGTGTTTTTATTTGCATCAAACATTTTTATGTTTCCAAAGCTCTCTGAAAAGTTGTTTCTGACAATATTAAATCCTCTCTTGTTCAGAAAACTACGAACAGAATGATTAAGCAGAGATTTATTTGGATTTTTTTGCATTTTAAATCTTTTGTAAGATTGCATCCAGATTTTAAAAAATTTCATTTCTTGCCGGAAAATTTTGAAAATATTTCACTCTATTTGAATATTGTAAAAAGACATTATTCTGTGATGTAATTATAAAAGATATATTATTTCCTTAAATTTTACAATATTGTATGCTATCTACTTGAGAAAAAATGTTTCAATATAGTATAGCGGATGAGTATTCCTCCGATAGTAGCAATAAGTGATTGAAATCTGAGGACTTGGAGATTTGAGGGAGGATTTCCTAACTACTCTAAGCTCTAATTGCATAAAACACCCAACAATATAGGCACGATATTCTAACGATTAGTACAGCATGAAAAAAACGAACATCGTGGATATGTTGTACAATATTTTGTTCCATTAAGTAGTTGAGCCCAAGCGTTTGCCCTCAGAATTATTTCATCTATCGAAGCCTGTGATCCTACAATTGAGTCATTTATTTTGAAAGTGGAGCAAGTCCATTTTTGAAAAAAATGGGGATAATGGAAGTTATAGATAAAACTTGTTATGATCTTTTTATATGTTAACAATTTATAGTAACAAAAAAATTCAGATTCTAGTATTTGGGAGATGGAAGTTTTAGCTCTTAACAGTATTGAAAATATGTTTATTTGAAAGTGGTGCAATTCCATCTTAAATTTAAATTATTTTTGACCGAATATATTACAGTAAAATTTAGCTCCGGTTGCTGTATGGTGAAGGAAATGTGGCCGTTTTACATCATGTCTGAAATCTAGGTTGTTTCTATCTATCTTTGTTACTGAAAATCGGAGGTTGTACAATATTTCATAAATAATAAGAATTATATCTTAATTTTGTGTTTCGATAATAATATGTTTACTTCGAGCATCAATTGTTCAGTCCAGTGACAATGAAATAAATATCACTGATCACAAATTTTTATTGTCAGGACATTCATTTTTACCTGAACAATCGTGATTTTGGAGTGGCAGAAATGACAATTCGGGAAACCAGTTCCTTGTATATTCCCCAGGATTACTATAAAGTAATAAGAAATTGTCGAAAACTTAATAAATTTTTAGTACATGAAATAAAAAGTGAAAATTTTTATCAACCCAACCTATGGAGAAAGCGGTTTTATAAAGAACGAAAAATACCTATGGAGAAATCGTGAATTGGTTAAATATATGCTGGATCAGATTTACAAGGGATGCACCATACAAAATGTTATACAAAACTTCGATAGAGCGAAATGATGAATTTAAAATTATCGATTTGACATCACAACGAGGAAAAGCAAGTAATTTTGGAAATATAAAATTATCGATTTGTTACCAACACGAGGAAGACCAAGTAATTTTGAAAATATAAAATTATCTTTTGTGCATGAGAAAAGGAGATCTGTTACATCTGAAAAATACAAGGACATGATGAATTTATTACCATACTAGCCGCCTTTGGTGATAAATCCATTAAGTGATTGATAATTAAATATTTTATGTAATTCCTACTTTAATAGCTTCTTCATTAAAATATATTAAAACTTAAAATTTAAATTCACTCATAATATTATAAAGGCCTTCAGCCGTAACGTAATATGCATCTCTCTAATTTTCTGTTAGATCTCGTAGAATTTATGCTTTAAATTAAAGTGGGAATTATTAATCTGCAATTAATATAATAATATTTTTTACTGAAACAAAGCATTTTTTTTGTAATATGATTACTGAAAACAGAGTCACTGAGCACTTAAACCTTATGGGCACTAAGGAATATCTTTCTTAATTTATGTAATATCTCAAGAATTAGTCAACAAAATTTTTTCAGATTCATCATGAGCATGTCTAGCAATTAACAATGTTTAATTTTAAATGCAACAAACACTAAGAAAAAAAAAACAGAATCGTTTAAAATAATCAGTCGAATACAGGTAAAAAAAATTACTTAAAAAACGATGAACTTAAACTAACATAAATACAATTTAATTACAAAAGTATACAACTAACCTAAAAATAATTTAAATCTAGTCCGCTTCCGTTGAAAATAGATATAAACAATCAGAACACAATGCGCATGCGTGAATTTTCAACGCCAGTTACGGTAACGCAAATGCGTGAATTTTTCTACGCAAGTTGGGATAACGCTATGTAGATTAGAAATTTTTAATTTCCTTTATTGTTTTATTTTAATTCAAAAGTACTTCAGAATGAATCTGAAAGATCGATTAATTTTAAATGCACCAAACATTAAGAAAATAAACAGAATCGTTTGAAATAATCAGCCGAAAAATGTTAAGTCTAAGCCTCATTAGCGTGGGAAAAAATGCTGAAGCCTTAATCATTTGGTGGTAGAGAAATGAAGATTTTTTTGGCTGTAAAGTTAGTTTTTCATTAATAATTAAAAATATAGTTCAAATTTCAAAAAAGGGACCCCAGGTGCACATTCCTGACCTCCAAGGTATACACGTACCAAATTTGGTAGCTGTAGATCCAATGGTCTTTTCTGTAGAGCGCCAACACACACACACACACACATTGAGCTTTATATCAGTATGGACATACTTCCTGTTCATCATAAATATTTTAAAATGTTAAGTCCTGAATAAAATTAAATTTAATTATACCTATGTATAAATTGAAAATGTATAATTTCATTGAAATTCTTAATAAAATTGAACTGTGTTTTGTTATGTTATATTTTCTACTAGAATATTTTTTGTCTTGTTTCACTTTTTATCAATTATTGAATAAATATTTATAAAAATTTGAATACTATTTTGTTTTTATTGTTAAAAAAGGCTGATGCATCTGAAATATTCCCCAATTAAATGAACGATTATAATAATTAATAATTTTAAAAGTGAGGCAATTCCATTTCGTAATAAAAAAATCTCATTTTTATTCAGCTCTGTAAACACTATTGGATTATAAACTTACGTTATCTAGTACCACAAAATACAATATATATATATATATATATAATATTAATACTTACCAATATTTTTAAACTGGAGATTATATATATAGAAACAGCTTTAAGCCACACAAATAAATTACTCTTTTACGGGGATTTGATTGCGATAATTCATGTTGTCATCCGACAAGACTTTTTAATAAACCCTTCGATGGATCATGCAAGATTTGCTAATCTTAAATGCACAATTTTCATTTTATCTCTATATATTACTGTGTTTAATCATCACCTCTGATAAGTTTAACGTGCTGCTAACGATAGAATAAGGACTTCTAAAATGAAAAAATTTCTTTCGAGCTGCATTTGCATGCAAATATTAGATTTAACTGTTGGGATGATAAATATTTTAAGAACGGTTATTAAGTAACCAATATCAAAAAGTCACAAATATCAGTGATCAATACTTTTCAAAGAAGGGTGTGATTTGTGTTTCAAATTCTCGATACTGATGATGCCTTTTACTGGTGATATTTCGATTATATGTCTCGGATCATGATAGAAAGTTGCAATCGATATGATCTGTCCAATAGAAGCTCTCGAACAAGAGTCAATCATGAACGGGGGAAGTCCCTTACCCACTGATGCACTTTCCAGGAACAGACCTCCCACAAACAGTTGTGCCGGATGGCGGGACCTATTGACCACAAGCAGAGCGCTACCTATTTCACAAAGAGTCAGATACGAGCTATCGCTATCCCATCGCATGATAAAGACTATCGTTGTAAGCTATACACGACAAAACAAGTTTTCTTTTGCACTCAAGTCTTCACAGAAAAATATTTATTCTAGGAAAAAACTCTATCTGAAAAAGAGGATCAATATCTTTCATTTAAATAGGCAATTACTAAACACTTGTGGAGCCTTGAATATATTTTTTCTACACCACTTTTTCTGATATTTGCAGTTTTATTTTATTTTCGGCTTCTTGCATCTTTAAAAGCTTTAGTTTTAAATTTAAAAAATTGTAATCAGAATAATTTTATTTTATTGTTCAACAAATTTTAATTGATAAGTTTTTAAGAAGATCTTTCGAAAAAGGTTGGCGAATATATTTGATTCCCTATTCTTGATTGTGATTATTGTAGATTTCAATTCAAAATGCCCTGAAAATATAATTTAGCTGACTTAATGAAAAAAAGAAAGCTAAAATGCAAGATCGTTGGAGACTGTACGATTTTATGTAAAAAAGAAAGTTAATAAAGCATTCTGAAAAAATGTGTTTAAATGACATTTGGATGGTCACTAAAGATTTTTTATTTGCTTGTAAACTTCATTCCAAGTAGTGATAATAATTATTAAATTTGTCGCTTATTGTTTAATACCATTTGTTAGAAATTGAATTTAAATGCAGTTGTACATCGTATAAGATTCGTACTTAGTTAATATTTTATTCCAAAGTCAAATTAGTCTTTTCTTTATTTTTATGAACCAAAAAGAATATATACATTCATATTATTGGTAATGCAGCAGGAAATTTAACCTATAGAAAAATTGTGAAAAAGGTTCAAATCCTATGTCCTTCTGCGGTAAACTTGTAGAGTAGTGTAGTAGAATAAAGATATTAATGAAAAGAAAAATGAAAAATTTTAAGAAAAAATATTTTCCTGGAGGTTACGAGAAGCAAACATAGTATTCGCAACATTTTAGTGAATATTATGAATGCATGTGGTATAATAAAAATTAATAAAAATGCAGAGTAAATAAGTAAGATTTTAATTCATATGGTTATAAAATATTCTAACAATACTATTTTTTCGATACTATGAAATCAAATCAGTTCTACTTATTCTTAAAAATTCACACACACACACAAACAAACAAACAAAAAAAGTACAAATATTTTAATAGTTAAACAAGAAATAAATAAAAAAAATTTACAAATCTATATTTTTTTTGTGTGTTTGTTTCAGGAATTAAATCTTTCTCCCTAATTTCGAGAAATAATTTTACAATTCAATGTAATAAAAATGTTTTAATCAGTTTAAACATTTTAAAAAAATTCATGAGATCGGACACAGTTAATTATTAACAACTAGAACCTTATCAAAGCAAAAATTATAAATTCTTGTTGTTTTTTTACTTAAATTTTTATGCAGTGCTATATGAAACACGATTACCAATTCCCTCGCAGATTTAATGCGTTTTAGAACTACAAGGCAATTTTAATTTTTCTAGAAATAGGAAAAAAAAAAAAAAAAAAAAAGGATCTATTCTTCTCACAAAGCAAAAATTCAACGCGATAAGGAACACTGACACTGCTTCCAGGAGGCTGGGAATTAATTAGCATTCCTACTGGGCGGAAAATCTGCAAAAGGTGAAAGCATTATCTTGCCCAATATGTCACGCTTCAAAGTAGTAAACAATGCAGCAAATATTAAACAATGTAGGAAATGGAGAAATTCAATTTTAAAAGAAATTTCATTTCAGCTGCACGGATAAATATACTACGTCATCCATCCTTAAAAATTAGCGTTAAATCCGTTCTGACCAAATGTCCTCCCGCTGGTGTGGTGTGGTGTGGAGAGGGGGGTGCCAGCTCAGGTGTCGTCCTCGTCATCTGACCGGGGTTCAAAATTACGAGGTCCGTCCCAAAATAGCCCTAGTGTTGCTTCAAACGGGACGTTAATATAACTAAACCAAAACCAAACCAAACCTTAAAAATTAGATTTAAAACGGACATCTTAGAAAAAAAAATGTTAATATTTTTTCAAAATACTTTTTAAAGAATAAAGAAAAAGCCTATAAAAGGAATATAAAATTAGTTATGCTTAGAATAATCCTTCATCTAATGATTCTTCCTAATTGTATAGAAGAAATGAATGATTTTGTTTACAAAAACCTATGAAATCACATCCATAAAAGTATGTATTTTGCATGAAAAATATTTACACGGCAACATTTTTTTTCAAAATATATTTTAAAAAAAGAATATAAGACCTCTTTGTTGTATAATGCGTGATAAATAATCACCTTTTAAAAAAAAGAAATTTTCTTTTTACTTTATTGATATAAAATTAATCATTCTCAGGTTAATATACCATGAACCTCCTGATAAACACTGATAATGCTTTGTTATCAAAAACAGCAGAAATGAGATTAAATTATCAAAAACTGCAGTAAAAATTCAAGTAAAATGAATTTCAAGTTTCCTCAGTATTGATATTTTTGCTTTGAAATACTGAAAAATGTATTGAAAAAAATATTTTATTCATAATATTTAAAAATGTATTCACGATCGATTTTTCTTTGGTGAATGTATTAAAAAGACACCGAAGGAGTCAGTCGATTTCAATTTTATGTACGATATTAATGTAAAATCTTAAAGTCGGCAATAGGCAAATATGTTGTAAGTAGAAAAGGAATAAAAAGAGTCGCGGATTCCCTTCAATTTAAACCGCAAATGAACAATTCTCCGTATTGACATTACGCTATCAAAACTTAAGCGGCCAGAGACGACATCTCTGAAAGAAAAGAGGAGTATCGGTTAATCCCGACCCTCCAGGGGTGGAAAGAAAATCCCAGAAACACAAATCATTCTTCTCTTGTGTCCTGATGGTCCATCTCCTTAACGCGAATAAAGGGGAAAAGAGAAATCTGCGAATGTGTTGAAAAGTGAACTGACCGGTTATTTTTGGAATTATCGTATCATTGAATTGCATATCACTGAAATTTATCGGAACGGTGACTTCACTGGAAAGTGCGACTACCACTCCACTTAATGGTAGCGATCTTGACTTTCCCATATTCGCATTACACTATCCCATATAGATCATTTATAATTGCTTGTGACATTACTTTCCGATTGCATATTTCCTGTTCACTGCTGACGCCATCTATTGGTAGAATATATAACTAAAGTAAACATTTTAAAGAAATGACATATATTTTTAATTCAACTTTTTCAGAAAATGGTTTATTCCAATAAATAAATTAAATTAATAGTTTTGAAAAAAATTAAATTTAAAAAGTAAGCTGAAATAGATAAATTAATTCAATCACATGTTACTTAAAGTAGTAAATTAAATATTAATTACAATTAAAAAATTTATATTTAATGCTAATTAATAATTTTTAATTAATAATATGATTAAAATAACAGATATTTGGAACAAATAAAAGTAAAAATAGCAAAATTATTTGTCATTCAAAAAATCGTGGATTATGCATCTCTATTTAATTGCAGTAGAATGTTTAAGAATATGTAGAATGTAACAACAATAATGTTCTCAGAATATAGAAAACATAAGTAAATAATAAAAAAAATCCCAGTAATTGTTTTATGATCATCTTCAATTAGAATTAAACAGGGTGCAAGGTTAAAACAAATGAATTTACATACAAGATGAAAATACATGCACAGCATTTGCGACCGTCATATGTATTGTTGCCATAAAAGAACAAATTTTGTATACAATATTTACAAATATTACAGTAGTTAAGCATGCAGTTACAAATGACAGAAAATCCAGGTACTTACAGGTAATTCTAGACTCTCATTGATTACCGGGAAAAATCTTCTTCATCATTAGAATTGCTGATTCTATTTCCTTGCTATTAAAATTGCATTGCTATGGAGACTGTAACCGCGCTGAAATGAAATCCTTTAACTAAATATTTCACATTCAGGATGGTTTTCGTTTCGAATCGAATGTGAACACGAAGACAAATATTCTTAACATTAACATTTTTGTTGAAAGGATGTCATTTTAATCTCATCCATGATTTGAGTAGCTTAAGACAGGTTGATATCGTATCTTCCTTAGTTGGATATGAACAGCAATGAAAATTATATCGTAGAAGGTATAGGAAATGAAGTTTTAGTGTCGGTGACAGGTTTTGTATGCGTTATTGTAGGTTCATATTTTCTTTACCAAAGGTGAGGATCTGTTGAAATAGTGGTAGTTTTCTATAATGTTTGCTGTACCTTTAGTAATATGAGGAAAGAGTTATATATTTAGAAAATATCACGACGTGAATTCATTTTTCTTCATCAAAATCTAAGGGTTGATATTTTAGACAATTGTTTTTGATATTATTTATTCTATTAAATCGGAAAGAAGTTTGCGTGTATTATTGGGTTTAGCTGTGATTTCCTCCAAAAATATTTTATGGGACTTCTGTTTTTAAATTTTCGTAAAATATTTTTTAACAAATGATGTTTATTTCTATAAAATATCCGTAACAGTTTCTAAAACATAATGTACTTTTTATCATAGTAAAAAGATAAAATGTACTTATGATAAAAAGTAATGTACTTTTTATAAGTTTTGTACCTCGTAAAAAAATTATTTGGGGGAAAAAAATCTCTAAAATGTGGAAGATTAGTATTGTTTATGTTGGTGGATTTTTTCTCCCTTTGTTAATATATATATATATATATATATATATATATATGGTGTACTTAAAGAAAATAATAATCGAATATTCATATAAATATTTTCATAACATCAAAATCTTCTCTATTAAAAAGTGTTCTGTTGTTCTTAGAAGAAAAATATCCATATTTGGGAAAAATTGTTTTTAATCAGTTACTGTGAACAATTATTGTATGAAGTAGCAAATTCTCTAACCAAGTATTCTAATTGGTTAGAATAGTTTTAAGCTAGTGACAAAATAAAGATTTTTCCTGCGATGCCAAACCAATTCCTTCTATAATGCATGAGGGACTTTAAAAAAATAAACAGTTTTAATTAGAACTGAGAGAATTCTTGAGAACCTCTATTTCAATATCTTTTATTAATGAAAAAAAATGTTTTATTGTATTTTAGACTCATGCACACAAGACTTTTTGATGCTCGGCCGGATCAGCCATCTTCAAGCGCACAACAGCTATCTCTAGTTAGTGATAGATTTAATGGTAATGCTGATCCAAACATGCAGAGGTCTACCCGTGCTCATTATGGTTCTGACCATCAGTGTCCTGTCTGTCTCAATGAACCTCATTACCCAGTTGAAACGAACTGTGGACATTTGTTTTGTGGTATGTGTAAATTGCATTTCTTAAAATTCATCAATTTAAGTGTATATTTTACTGGTGTAGACATGTTAAGGTTTTATTTGTAAATATTTTGAAAATAAGATTGTAATTAAAATTTTACATGTTCTTCTTAATTTGAACTGCTTTTGGTTATATTTTTTAATAGTATGTAGTTTTCTATAATCAAGTATAATAAATAATCAAAATATCATAAAGTATAATAAAAATAATTTCTACTGGTTTAATATGTTTTAAATAAATTTCATTCTTTTAGAAATATATTAAATTATTTATAATCTGAATATAATAATTTGAAGTTTTATTTTTTACCTGTTCAAATTCTGATATGCTACTACTTCTGTTGAAAGATGGATTTCCTAGGTAAGGTAATTATGACTTCTTGGCTTCAAAACAACATTTAAATGGTGTGGCAATTGAATTTTGCTTTTTTAACATGATAATATTAATAGGCCAGCATACATTCTGTGAATTGTGATATGCATGATGAAGTGTTCTATAAGGCAGATCATTGAACCTAGAGCTACCAGGTTTAGCACATAGCTAATCTGGTATTTTCTTGGATAGTAGGCGCTCTCTAAAAAGAGGAGAGGTTCAAAATTGTAATTAGATTTTTAATTTTAAATTAACCAAAATGTTTATATTTTTTATCAATAACTTCAAAATGTTTTATTGTACAAAAGTCTTTTCTCAAACTACTTTAAACTTCAAGAATTTTTCTGTGATATCTGATTTCTTTCCTTATAATTTCTTCCTCTAGCTTTAAAGAATTTTTTAATATATATTGCAATAGTAACATAGTGGCATATTGTTGCTGTCTTGGCTTTGAGGCCTGAATGATTGAGGTACAAAACCTAATTTCAATGAAGATCTATCGTGCATATGGACCTGCTGCACACATATATAAAGTCGACCTGGTGCATATTAAATATGGCATTATGAATCAAATATCCTCTTATTGGTGTGATGTGGAAGTTTTGAAAGGGTAGTGCAAACTCGAGTGTTATCATCATTCAGCATTTCTAAATTTTGAGGTGCATTCCAAAATAGCCATGTTAATGTAACTAAGTATATATTACAAGAAAACTTTCCATTATTTTAGTGGCAGGAATCATGTTATAATAATATTAAATATATTTTTTGTGTTCTTATCTCTGCTATATTTAAGAATAAATTTTAATAATTAAATAGATAGATGAATATAACTTTACACTTAATCAGCTTAAATATTATCATGAAAAAAGACAAATCTATTATTTTTTTATTGTAATTCTGTTTGTAGAGCACTTATTAAATTTCATTCTAAATGTTTGGAAATAATTTTTAAGTTACCTAATCAATTTTGACAAAGAATTTGTTAAGCAATTTTTGATTATTTTGTTAATTATTCTGATTTTTATAACTGAAATTTAAAACACTTATAAACATTTCTTATTGTTATGATAATTTTTTCCTCTTTAGTATAATTTATTGTTATGTGTTTGAAATATTTTGCATTACTAGTAATTAAAATTTTCATCATTAAATGATTTGCTCATAACACAAATATTGCATATTACTAATATGATATGAGTATCCATAAGATTGTTATAGTTGCAAAATCTAGATATTAATCTATTAAAGTAGTTGAATAATATAAATTAGATTACTAAATAGCTAAGTTAGTGAACTGTTTTAAATTTAACATATTTTAATTAATTATTTTAAAGAATTTTCAGTAAGTTATTCTACATGTGATGCTATATTTTATATTAATTTTTTAATGCATTGGATGCTTCCATATTGCAAAATATTTTTCAATACTTTTTCCAGTACATATAAAATATGCAAATGATATACCATTCTTAACAAATGTAAGATGCAAACTTGCTATGAAATTTTAATAACTAATTTTGTTATATGTTTCAATATATCATTTCCATTTCCATTTAGAATATAGATTGTTGCAACTTTTATACTTGATGAAAGTGTGACTGACTTTTAGAGGCATAGAATCTGTTTGAAAACAATATTAGCCTGTTTTCTAATATGCTCAGCAAGATTTTGATTTCCATCTACACACATTTTCAAATTTGCTGTGAATTAAAAAAAGGTTTATATGAGTTGAAAAGAAAAACAGCAAAGGCTGAAATTTCTTTGACATATTTTTTTAAAAAAAATGAGAATTTTTTTATTTTTATTTTTAGTGTAATGTTAAAAGAATTTGGATTTTTTTTATAGGAATAATGATTTCGAAAATAAATTTGAATAAAAACATGAATTAGGTACTAAATTTAACTGATATCCAATATTAGGCTGTTAAAAAAACAGGCATTAATTTAGTCCAGATTTGGTTAGTATAATTTAATAGATCCTATGGACTTTAAGCTAATAAAAAGAAATTATAGCTATCTTAAATTCTTAAGAATATAGAGACTCTTGTAATATTGTGTAGGTCATGTATCAAGACTGTCCCACCTTAGCTACACCATTGAATTCAGCAAGACTACACTATGTTTTAACCCTTTCACTATTCTCTCCTGTCCATGAAAATTTCTGTTTTTCGCTGCATTAGAACAAACAAAAATAAAAATTCAAACAAGTAAACACTTACAAAATGTTTTAAATTTTTAAAATGTAGAAGAACTCTTGAACCATGTTATGGCTGCCGCACAAAAGTTTCATTTGAGCACACTAGATGCATTACAAACGACAAAGAGGTTAATGCAGATTCCATTAGAAATAATTGATTCAACTGGTTAAAGACTAGTCTCTGGATGATAGTTCCTGCTAATTGGAAAGTGACCATTTTTCTGTATAATGAATTAAAAACATTGCATTATTAAAACTGAATAAATGCAAAATTCTTTCTAGAAAGTTATACCATATGTTTTTTTAATCTTAATTGCATTTGTTGTAATATATAACTATTACTAATATTATTATTTATGAAGGCTTAAGGGAAATATAAGTAATATTAAGAAAAGGAGAAATAAGTATAACATTGATTCAAAAATACATAAGTGGAGGATATTGCAGATAAAAATTTTATCTTATTTTCATTTACTTTTATTACAGCTCAGTGTGTGATAACATATTGGAGACATGGAAATTGGATGGGTGCCATTCATTGTCCTGTTTGTAGACAATTAGTAAGTGAAGTAATTTCTTGAAAAAGTTTTTGAATCTAATTACTCATTGTGTTGAACTGAAATTTGTATCAGTGCATCTTGTAATTCTTATGTATATTAATCTAGGTAACAGCTCTTTTGCAATGTTTTACAAATAGTTCAGACCTTTCATCTACTGAAAGAGTGCGTTTATTAGAAGAAATTAACGACTATAATAGGCACTACTCTGGAGAACCAAGGCCTGTAAGTCAAACTTTTAATCCTCATTATAAATGTAAAATAAATTTTGTATTAGAATTTTCTGTGATATATTTTTTTAGTAAAGATTATTTGTATGCTTATAAAAATATATATAACTGTTGCAGAAAGATTAGAAATTTCTGTCTATCTTTTAATTTTGTTTCATTTGGGATTGTAATAGCATTTCGAAGATACATGGTTTCATTGCATAATGAGATTATTTATCTTTTCATAAATTAGGGGGGACTGATCTGATTGTTTAAAGTTGAGTAGTTTTCATCTTATATTATCAAATTCCATATTGTCAAAAATATTTTTTAAAAATCAAATGTAAATATCAAGGTTTGTTTTCCAGAAATATATAAACTTCGCAATTGTGTTTCCTGTATTATGGGATCATTCCACACAAATGCATCTGATTCATTGCATGTAACTTGACCATTTTGTAACCAAAATATTTTTTATTTGTGGTTTTCTGTACGGTAACTAAGCCCTAAAAGAACAGTTTAAAAATGTGACTTTTTTTTTCTGATTTTGAAGGCAGCCATTTTTTTGTCACTGCGTGTATCCTTTGTTGAAGTTAATTTGTTTTATTTGGAACTTTAGATTTATAAAACAAAAATCAGCTTTTTCAGACAAGAACAGTCCTTTTTATATTCAATATATATAATATTATTTTGTAAGGCATATTATTCCAAGTGGGGATATATTTTCCATTGTAATTTTTTGAGGGTTTATTGATGTGTAAATGTACTGTATTTACTAAAAATTTTAATTGGAATTTGTGTATCCTTTATAAATTATATCTGAAGTCATCATAGTTAAACTATTTAAAATGTATTATATTGAAACATAGGTTTCATATTTGTAATTTATAAAACACATTAAACCTTAAAAATTACACAAAAACTGTATTTGCAGCATGAAATAATTGTACATTAATTAGGCTGTGTATTGTGCTTATCTCTATTTATAATAAAAGAGAACATGTCTTTATGTATGTTGGCATTCTACAGGCCAAGCCATTTGGCTTTTAGTTATTAAATTATATATTAGAAAATAAAAATCTATATTTTGCAGCAATTTAAAATTTTTTTTATCTAGTCTTAATTAATTAAAATTAATTGAAATTTTAGCTTTTTTTACGTGATATTCAAAAATATTATTCCACAAAAATTATTTTCACATACTTTTAAAATTAAAAAAAAAATTAATATTACCAATTTAATTACTATGCAGTTTTTTGCTGATTTTTAGATATTGTTTTATTGTTTCAACAAATATATTGGAAGATTTTCTTTCATCGTTGCAAGTTAAGGAAAAAATATTCTGCCCAATTTTGCATGAGAAATAAAAAAAAAAAAGGAATTTATATAAGATAATGCACAAATAGAAAATATAGCAATACAATTATGCATTTGATAACACCATAATATCATTGGATGTTTCATTATTTAATAGCACCATAATATCACTGAATGTTTCATTAAAAAAAGATTTATGTACAATATAAAAAGAATTAAGTTAAGGCTATTAAAATAACTTTGCTTTATGTTTATCACAACTTTGAGCTTAAGAATACTTTTTTGAGAACACTATGAACTAATTATGCATAAAAGATTAAATTAAAATTTAACATTACTAATATTCCTGACAACCAGTTGGTCATCAAAGGGGGCAAGTCAGTAAGAAATTATATGATGTCCTCAACTAATTTTGTTTATTATTTTTTAATTTACCTTTTTAATTTTAAGTAACTTATATATGTTTTAAATGTTTAATAAATTAAAACAATTTGAAATTTATTTTATTACTGTTTTCCATGGATCCTTCAGATTTAAGTTCTATTATTTAAATAAATAAGGCTTCTTTATTCACTATTTTATAACTCAGTTTTTAATATGAATACAACTGTTAAAGTCAATTTTATGGTTTAAATGGAAGTATTGATATATTATTTACAACTGATTGCTTACTCTTGGACTCTGTTTGGATTTCTGTGATTTCTGTTAATATATATATATATATATATATATATATATAATTATCCGTTGCCATGTTTAACTTTGGTCAGAGTTAGAAGTATTTCCTTTTCTTTTAATCTGCATTTGCAATAATTTATTAGATGTGAAAACCCAACTGTTATTTTGGCATCTAGCAACTGAAACAATTTTTTTTAATGTTTAAATTAACTGATTTATTGGTGTGTGAATAAACCTTAGGTAGGAATAAATAGCAAACTCTGCAATTTTTATTACTTATATTTATGTGAATTCATTATATTCTCCTTTCATTATCCAAATTGAAGGTTTTTGATAATACTTTCTTTCAACATTTTAAACTTTGTATTCAGCATTTATTTTATTTGTTTGTTTGTTTTGTTATTGGATCCCTATTTTTCTTTCAATCCAATCTTAATCATTAGTTTTGATTTGAGAGTTCATGAACATTATGAAAAGTGGAAACTAGTTTCAATGAAACAAAACTTCTGTTGTTATACATTTAGAACTTAAAATGTTCTGCAATTAATATTTATTTATAAACACTCTTAACAGTTGGATCAGATACATTGTTAACAGGATTACAGTACATTTAGATGGTCACATCTTGCAGTTCATAAAGAAATAATGATATTTCATTGTGTAATTTTAAAATAATTTTTTATGTCTTTTCAATAGATGTTGTAAATCTCAAAGTATGTAGTTCCCAAGTAGCATCCAAGTCTGATTCCTACCCCTCCCCCATTCTTTTTTAAAATTCAGTTCTTGTTTTTTTTTTAGATGACAAAATGTTACATTTCTAATGTCATTAACTAGCCACCATTGACCATGGCATGTACATGATAGAATTTCTCGCTTAAAGTATAGTTTGCAAAGCTTTTGTTGTCGAATGAATTTTATATTATTAATGAATGTATGAAGTAATGAAATATTTTCAATACAACTCTGATGCAAGGGCAAAACAATGAAAACTTGCACTAGCAATTGCTACACAAGTTTCAAATCTGTCAACCAAATGTTGACTGATTTCATTTTGTATATGTATGCTTACGATTGCTTTTAAATGTTCTTGACAAAATTGTAATTTTTCAACTTGTGTCAATATTTGGTGAAATATTGTTATTGGAGACTAGCCCATTTTGTGGTACTGCCTTCATCATCACAGGGTTTTTATCATAACACACACACACAAAAAAAAAGCTGGGGAAAAAAATTTCTAAATTAAAATGTTTATTGTGCTGACATAAGTTTACAATTTTTTTTTTATCCTATACTAATTTACTTTTTTAAAATTCTTAAACCGCAGTTTAGTCAGAAAAATAAATGAACTTTTAAAAGTGGGGATGATTTTCATTGAAATGGTTTACTAAACATTACTGTTGCTATATTGTGTTATAATGTACTTGGACACAGAAATTTTGTCTTTTTACTTTATCATTTCTTTTCAAATAATAGACGTATGAATGGTGACTTGTGCATTAACTCAGTGTTGTTCCTGGATCTTATTTTGTATAATAAAAGTATAATTTTCAGAAAAAGCAACCGAAAATAATAGCTTTTTCCTGTTAAGATTTCTGGGAAAAAAAGGGGGAGGATTGAATTTTTGACGCAGCGATTTTTTTAACTAATCAGCTTCTCAAGTTTAAAACTGTCCATGGGTATAAATTACATCTGCTAATCATGCACAATCAGTGTCACAAGCTATAATATCTTGCAGTCTACTTTTAAGTTTGTATTTTCTATCCTTCACTTGTTTTTCTGGTGATTAAAGACATACATGTAAAGAAATTGTTCCAGAATTACTTGCTAAAACATACTACTCAGACTTTTGTTCACTAAATTTTGTCTATCCACTCTTTATACCTGGATTTTAGTTTGAGTCCCAAAAACAAATAGTTAAAATGGTATTTTAATATCATTCTTTTAAAATATCAGTTAGCTATACTCATCATTTTCATTATTTTAGCATTGGTAATTTTATCTTTTCTTTTTACAAAATTCCTTGATATGTTTCAGATAAAATGCCTTGTTCTTTTAAAACTTCTATAAATAACTGAACTTAATGTTCCAAACTTTAATTCTTTACTCTCTTTTCTTCTACATCATAAATTTAAATGGAGCCTGAGAATTTTCACTTTGGTTTCTGCATCAGAGATTTTGCATTGTTCTTTTAATTTCTCGATATTCAAGATTAAAAGAAAAGGCTCCATCCCCTGTTAATCTGATGACAAATCCAAATTTTTCTAAATTATATTTGGAACTGTGTCTAGCTTTTATTTTTCTTTCCTAAACGCCGACTATTTTTACTAATTCGGTTTTCCTATTTGGTTAAGTGAAAAAAAGCCCTTAAACAGAACATGTGAAATCACATTGGCTCACAAACTTCTGTACCATCAAGATCTTATAAAAAAAAATTGGTGTAGGCAGTTGGGCAGAGTAGCATGTCAGGAATATTGTCAATATTTCATTTGATAAATGGTCTGTTGTTATTTTTCTCAGTCCTTTTGTTACTGAATTGAATCACAACAAATGTTAGAAAAAATGGAGTTGAATGTAATCAAAATATTTGTACTCGTACGTTTGTGAACCATTGTAATGACCAACTCTGTTAAAGAAGAGAAATTGGTACTTTTCAAATATCTATTTATTGGTGTAATTATCTTAGGTACAAAATCATAAACATACTTGAAAGTTTTTATAGAATACTATTTTTCCATATTTTTTAAACTTCATTAATTTCATATAGTCATTGAAATCAAATGCATAAGATAAACTAATCTATTGTGACTTCTCTAATTCTCTATAATTCCAGATAATTCTCAAATTCTAACAAGTCTTTTAAATGATTCATAAGCATATTAGGCTTACTGCATTTTAAAAATTGTTCTTTAAATTAAAAAGTGACATTATTTATTTTTTTCAGTTATAAATATATTCAGTCAAATTAATTTACTGGACATTAAATATCACAGGAATTAATTTGAAAATTTAAATGTAATAAAAGCTAATTGAGAATACATTATTTATTATTGTTAAACATAATGCATTATCTAATGAATGCTTTACTATTTCATACTAAAAATGTTTTTAGATTTTCTAAATTTACTTCTTGATAAATCTCAAATATGAAATTTATACTGCAGTATATTAAACAGTAGAGGGTTTATCTGTAAAAATTTCAAATGATTGTAAACCTTGTCTCAACAACATGCTAAATTTTGGGTTATTTTCTAAAATTTTCAGGTATTTAAAAATTATAACTTATGAAGGAAACTAATCTCAATACCGATTTTTTTTTCTTTTCTTTTAGTAAATACAATATATTTAGTCTCCTATAAACTCACAAAAGAAATGGAGAATATATTCTCACTTGGGATAATAAGTCTTCAAAAACTGATAATTTCTCATCTTTGATGTGAGGTGTTCAGACAGAAAATGTGTTTTGCGAACTAAGGAAAGTTTAAAATGTGGTGATTCATTAAAATCTTGAGTTCAAATCTTTTGACACTATACTTTCTTTATACTACATACATGAGAAAGTAAAAAATCATTTGGTGAATCAGTTTTTGTGGAATTATTTTAGTCTTAATTCTTAGAATTAATTTTTTTTTATTTAGGAAAAGGTTTAACTATTACAGTTGAAATTTTAAGAAATTATATTATCCAACATATTTACCCCAATTTTGTTCCATCAGATATAGGCATATCCTTTTAAATGATATAAGAAAATTCTTGACACTAATAATTTCAACAAATGTCCTATTCTTCTGTGATAAAATCTCACTATATTGGTCCATTTTTAATGACTGCCACAAGGTAGGACTGCCAATCAACAATTAATTGCTTCTTTGAAGTACCGTTGCTGGATCCAAAATAATGATTTCAAATCATCAGTTGTATTTACAGAATTTTTTTTTTTTTTTTTTTTGTAAATATTAGGGTTCTAATATATTTTACTAAAAATCATTAGGAGAATGTATAAAAACTTAATGTACTGGTGAAATTATGAAATTTAAGTCAATATAAAATGATATTTCTTCATCATTTAAAGTATTTTTAACTAGAAGCATATAGACTGTCATAATGTATAAAATCTTTTACTTTAATTTAGTAGTTTATAGTAATAACTAAAGAATTGCTTTATTTTTTAGTGGCTAGATTACCTGTGGGATTTGCCAACTCTCTTACGTCATGCTGGATCTGAATTTTTCTCAGTTGGAGGCATAATGTACATGTTTCGGCTGCGCATATTCTTGTGCTTTATTGCTGCAGTTATGTATCTTATCTCTCCACTTGATATGATACCTGAAGCAGTATTTGGAATATTGGGTCTCCTAGATGACATGTTTGTTGTGTTGTTACTAGCAATATATGTTACAGTGATCTACAGAAGATTCCTGGCAGCCCGGTGGCAGAATCAGTGATTAATCAAAAAATGAATTATATTTGTGATACTATGAAACTATATATTACAATTGTTTGAATTTCAGAATTTATTTTTTTATTGTATGTTTAATTTGTTAATTTATAATTTGAAACAATATGTGGGAAAGTATATTTCTGGTATTTTAGTAAAATCAAGTATGATGGAATTTTTTTTAATAGAACAAATTGTAGATTTTTATTCCTCCCCCCCCTTTTTTTAAAGCTAAATATATTTTGATGACATAAAAATGTAGATACTATTATAAAAAAAAAATATTTTTAAAGCACAATTGCTGACAATTTTATTCTAGAACAAAATATTAATCAATTTGTATTTATCAGCTTAGAATGAGAAATAATGTATATCTTAATTCAATTTTATTATTCCTTTTTGTTTAATTTCAAATTGTTTTATTGTGTGTACTTTATGTATAGATGACAACATGACATCTCAATGGCAAAGAAACCTTATTTTCCTAGAAGAATAGTGTTATGTTTTATGTGTATAAATGTTTGTAAAAAATCATTTGTATAACAATTTACAATTGTACATGTTACCTGCACAGATTGTTATACTTTATCATTAAAAGAGTTGTGAAGCTTTGACTTTTACTGCATTTGTTATCTAGAAATATTTTCATTTTAAATGTCTACCAAACAGATTTAATCTACATTTTTTAAAAACTAAATCACAAGACACTGGAAAACATAGTTTCCACATTAAAAATATATCAGTCACATGCAAGCTAGGAATCATATGATCCTAAATTTGAACTTGTAGATTACTTGTTTATTAGTAAAATGATCCTAATATTTACATAAATGATATGAAGAAGACTATATTAAAATTTATCTTCATGGAACATGAAATGACTGTATTGGTGAAAAAAATATAAACAAATTTATTATTATAGTCTATTAATTTAAATAAAATTGATTTCCTATCTTTTTGAGTAAAAATAAATGGAGGTGGATTTACGACTAGGCAGTTTATCCAAGATCACTGGACTGTGAAAAGGCCTATTTAAAAATTTCATTTTTAATTGCCAAATTTATAAAAAATAATATTAATGATTAAATATAATGAAACTTAAATTTCTATGTAAATGATGTTTTCCATAAACAGAGATACTGTGCATTCATGAGTTGAAGTATTCTCCCATAAACTTTCTAACAAAAGACTTATCTCTCTCACA
Source organism: Argiope aurantia (assembly GCA_026543865.1). Classification (NCBI taxonomy): domain Eukaryota; kingdom Metazoa; phylum Arthropoda; class Arachnida; order Araneae; family Araneidae; genus Argiope; species Argiope aurantia. Next base: position 24,560 of record JAPMOR010010657.1, on the reverse strand, counting down.
TTGCTTATAAATTTGGACTTTATAGGATGACGAATGCTTTGCATGGCATGGGCAAATAATACTTACAAAGTAATAATCTTTAGCAATTAATCTTAGTCATTCAATTAATAATAACCAAAAATCGAATTTGTACTTTTGAATCATTTTTATCAACTGATTGAAACCTATATTTAACTCGGAATTATAATTATAAAATCGCATACAGTACATTCCCGAATATCCGGCCTAATATGGTGGAAAGACACACCGGATAGCCCAAAGTTTTCCGAACTCGTTTCTTTGTTCATCAATACCAGAAGACAAAATTTTTAAACCAAAACTCACTGTTATAATATGTATTTTCTCACTTCTTATTGAGCACTTAGTCTATAGAGTCCATTTATCTGTAGCCGCTTAGAATGTGGCCCAGCGAATCATAGAAGCAGTTTCCAGCAACGTGGCGAGTTAAAATAGAAGACTCTATACTACACTGCATGTATTAAGAACTTATTAGAGAAAAAATAAGTTAAAGCTTATAAACTGTTCACATTTTAACATAAATTATGTAATGCTTAACTTAAATGCAGGAAACATACACAAAGTATTTATGTAAATCATTGGCCTAATGCTTAAGAAAATTGACTCAAACTGATTTTATTTTTCACTGATAAAGAATTACACAGAATACTTCATGTACTGTGCAATTATAATCGGGAGCAGCAGCAACAAACGAGGTTCGTTGCACACTGATGAAACGATGAACAACGAGCAGAATGGTGCTCTTTTCCTGTCGTAACTTGTACAACATGTAGGAGGATCATAGTAGACACTCACTTCCAATGTCTAGACAATGTTGCCAATGCAACGCCTTGCCTTCATGATTGAATTACAATAAAAGAAAATTAGATTGGATAATCGTGAACCAGATACTCGAGAGTACGCTGCACTAAATTTGTTCTTTATTTTCATAAGCATGCAAACTAAAAAAGTACAACTAAAAGTCCGTCCTTTGATGAATATCTATACTTCAGATATTAAATTTGTGAACCAAATTTTATCCATATAGACTCTTCATTTTAGAGTTTTTGTGTTAATTTATATTTGGGCTGCTAGCCATGCTCCTAATAGATTTAATTCAAAATGTAAAAGAAATCCACAAATGTAGTGTAAAAATTATGTACTAAATTTCATTCATCTCACTTAAAGCATTTTTGAATTATCTGTGACACACTTAGGATAATAATGCCAAAAATATTTTTTTTCGAACTTAGGGAGGCCTAAAACGTGGATTTGTCGAAATCTCAAGTTTGTATTTTTTGATGATTACAAAACTTTCTCTACACTTTGCATATGAGGAAGAAAAAATATGTAAATAAATTGAGCAGTTTATTAAAATAGGAGCCACATAAAGTGTATAGATACATAAATATCTAAATCTGTCATTAGATTGGCAATGTGCAAATTTACCTCAATGTAATTCAAATTACTGTTATTTTCTTAAAGTCTTATAATAATGGAATGGAATAGTTTCTTAGAAGAAATAATGATGGTTATTTGATAATGGTCATTAACATAGTGATAAAAATTTTACTAATAATCATTTTAGTCACTAAGGCTAAACTTAAAAAAATTAACCATTTTTAAAGAAAAGGAGTACATATTTAAGTTAACTGTAGTAGTAGTTAACTGTTATACATAAATAATGATTTGTAATTCAAGAAAACATGTTTCTGTACAGATCATTTTTTATTCCTATATTTTATTTCTACAGTAGCTGTATATTTTATACACATATTACAAAATGAGTGTAAGAAAGTTAGCCATTATGTTCTTAACTTAAAAATGAAGTCTACTCTTTCTTCAGATGGCTGCTAATTATCCTGTACATAATGAGCAGAACTATAAAAATCATTAATATTTCACAATGGAGAATAAAATAGATATTTTTTTACAGAAAATATAAATTAGTTTACAAAATGAAAACAAAAATTACTTATCTATTTTGCCAGTTTTAGTGAGCAATTTATGAACTAAAATTTAGAAACCAATCAATGTGACTGAGAGAATACGGCAACACATTTTTTTTTTTAATGTCGCCGTGGGTATCACAGGTAGAACTTAATTTTGCAGCAAGTAGCTATGGTTGTGTAGCCGCACTTCTCATTTCATACAAAGTACGAAACAAGCAAATATTAGTGATATATTAGAAATAAGTTCATCTCTCTTCCAATGTGAGTGTTTCTTTAGGATATAGTTTTAATTCTTCTAGTGTCTTAGTTTCATCTGTGGTGGTGAGCTGAAATATCAAAAGGATTTTCATTTTTTAAAGAAATAACATATAAGTATAAAAAATTATTACCAATTATTTTTCAAAGCAGGTAAATCATATCTGGATATTATAAGGAGAAAAATAGATCTAATTATATATTAGTCATTACAATATGAAGCCATGCAAAAGTGTGCTTCAAATGATCTATAAAACTGGTGTTTTGTAAATCAATTTAATTTGTTTTAACAACATTTTATATAAATTTAATTAGTGGCTAAAATAAAAGAAAATGTATTACAGGAATAATAAAAGGGTGCAATATTGTCCACAAACATTTGTACTTAAATATACAATAATTTGACAATTTAAAAATCAGAATTTAATAAATGAAGCTTTGATATTAACAATTATACAAATATTGTTAATTTAATAATATTTGGATGGATAAATAGATCATATAATAATTGTACAAATATGTATAGTAATAATACAAATGATTTTGTAAAATATTGTCATTTGTGTCATTATTACACACATACTACAATGTAAATTAAGAGCATTTAATTGTAAACTAAATGAATACTTACATCAATGCGAGGCCAACTAGCAAGTACTTTATATTGTTCAGAAGGATAACCTTCGGATGCAATGTACATTAATAACAGAGATAATGGTGTGTCTGCTGTAAAACTGCGGCCAATGGTACCTCCATTTGGTAACCTCACTCGAATGTGGCTCACAGGTTGAGTGCTATCAGAGGGTGGCTCTGGTGGTAACTGTTCAGCTAAAGATTTCCTCACAGCCTGAAAAATAATAAACAAGAGATTATCATTTAAAAAGGCCTATAGGATTTTAACCTTTAAAGCAATTAACACAACTGAATACAATAATTTATAAATTATAAATGATAGGCTTATATTTCCATTTGGAAAAATACTCTAAATAACAAAAATATAACTTAAATTGTTCAAGTCAATAAATGCACTACAGAAAATATTACGAAGTCTAAATATTATTAGTGACCTTTTCCCTATAAGTTATATTTTAGAAAATATTCTTAACTATGAAAGATGCACAAATCAACAGGTGGCATTTGTTTAATGTGAATGTTGGTTGACTTAAAATAAGAGAATTCAGAACTTTTAAATATAATTAGTTTTAGTCATAGAAAAGTGAAAATTTCTGAATCAATGTCATGAATATTTCAATAATACTAATACAGACTATTAGAATTATGAGGTCAAATAAAAATTTAAGCTTCATAATTTTTTCGTATGTATATTTCTTGACTCAAAGAATATATAATGCAATTTTTACACCATTTAAAAGATTTTTCAAACTAAGCGTTTGATCTGTGAATTGAGTGGATACCATGTATATACTTTGAGATTTGTAATTTCTTCAGTTAGTGCATACATGTTTGAAAGTGAACAGTAAAAAGAAAAATCAGAAAGAAATTAAAACTAAATGCAATATTAAAGAAAATATTTTAAAATGTGTCCAATTGGAATTTTGATGACTTGTAAATTAAATGCACCCCATAAAATGAGACTAATTATCATGCAGTTAGCTTGTAAAAATATATTTTGATCATCTACTAATAAAATAATTTTTACCTTAAAAAGTTTGTAAGTCAAATTCTTAAAATGAGTCATTAACGATTAGCAATCATAAAAAGGAAAGTTATCTAATCACTACACTGCTAATTTTTAGGGCTTACGTCTTTTATAGCTTCTTCATGTTGTCTAATCTGTTCTAGCTGTTCTTCTTTCATTAATTTTTCTTCTTCTTGCTTCATTTTTTCTTCAAATTCTTGTCTTCGAGCTTCTTCCTAGTATTAAAAAAAATGGAAAGATTCACATTTTTAGAATACAGAATTCATCAATAAATTCCTTTAATTGTTCAAATTAACAATGCAATGAACTGTTATTTTTATATAATATAGTCATTATTCTAATTTCAATTATGTAATATGTTTTCAAAATAAATAATGTAATAGTTTTCCAACTAAGCAAATCATAAAATGAGCAGGAATATCATAATTAAGCTATAAATCAAATAAAAATTTAATTTTTAATTAAAAAACATTTTTAACATTTCTAAAAAAATCATATCAGTTAATAATTTTTAGAGGTTGAGGACATTTATTACAAATTAATCAAATATAATCTTAAAATATAAACACTACATATGAAATGGAAATAGAGAGACTTTTTAAAACATACTTATTCTCATTTTGATTTTAATGAATAATTAAGTAGCATTTACAAAATAAAACTTAATATCATATTTATTTGAAACTCAAAATGATAATACTGGCATAAATATATTTATTTTTCTCCAAAAAATTAATAAAAACTATCAAATGGACACAAGTTTTTAAATCATATTCCAGCAAATATAAAAATTATGTTATCAATCTGGAATTTCTTAATAAAAAATTTTCTAGGTTAAACAAATGCATATAGTAAATATACAATTTAATAACTTTAACAATTTTTAAAAAAGAATTAATACTTTGATTTAAGTTTAAGGATTTCTTTTTTTCTGTGATAGACGATGGTTTGTTAAATAGTGTTTTATGCTATCTAATACTCATGAAATAGGTTACTAATGTGAAATATTACTATCTTAAAGCTGACATGAAATATTGCCAGCTTTAATAGCTAACAATAATCTACTGAAAAAACAATTATAAATATTTTATTAAATTTGAAATTCTACAATCAACATCACAAAAGCTGAGCAGAATTACATAGTATTTTTCAAAGAATTTCCAATTAAAGGTTTTTAATAAAAAAAACAATATTTAATCTTTTAAATCAATTTAATCTTAATATTAATTATTTACCTTTGCTCTATCAGCAAGAAGAGATGCTTCATATGCAAGATCCTGTTCTCGTTTAACCATTTCTCGAGCTTCTCGCTCACTCTGAAGTATAAAAGAATGCATAATAGATATTAGTAATACCCTTAAATATCATATCAATTTATAAAGAAAGCACAAACATTTTCTCTTAAATCTATACTATTTTATGAAAAAACAAAACAGAATTTATAAAATTAAAAAAAAATTACTAGATATTTTACAATGGTAATTATTACAAGAATCATGTATCTGTTACAATAAATAAAAGTGTCTTTCATTTGATATAAATAAAAACATTCTTGACAAATAAAATTATAAAAAGAACTTTCACTTTTAAGATGCAATTATACTAGATTAAAGGAATGCAATTTTATAATTAAGTATATTCTAATCTACTTCTAAAGTTTGATATACCAAATAATCTAACATTTGCGGAAAAACTGTGCATATTTTCTTAGAATTGTCTAATACTTTTCTTTCTATATATACTTTTTCTGGTATTTACACAATTATGTAGTACAAGGATAAAAAAATGAAAAGTAATTGTGAAAATAGTGGAAAAAAAAACAATCTGCAGAAATTTATTGAATAATACAAGCAATTAGATAACTTACTTCTTCCCAAATTTCTGACTGGATTTCACTATTAAAAACCTCAACAGCATTAATTAATCGAGTCATGAGATCATCTAAACCAACATTACCTTCAAGAAAAGAGTATAAAGAATAATGTAGAATGGGAATACCACAAAACATAAATTAAACAAAAAAAAATATATAAAAAACACAAATGGCTAACTAATATACAGGAACATAATAACAATAATTATACTTACCAGGAATCACAGTTAAAATTTCTGGAGTAGATCTCACTTTGGTTACAATTATAAATGCAGGTAAACTATTTAAACCCAGATTTTTCACTGTGTGTGCTGCTCCCATGCCCAAATGCTGAGATAGTATAGCCAGTAAACTAATAATACAAATATTAAAATTTATGATTCAATTATTGCAAATGTTATAACTCTTTCTAAAAAATAGGAGACCCATTTTCAAAGAAAGATAATTAAGTTATTACATTTGATATGAGGAAATTACAGACTAAGAAAAAACTTATAAAAGCATTATTAAAATTAGTATATTGAGACAAATTTTATTTTAAAATTTCACAAAAATATTACTTACAATGTTTTATTGGATTCAAAGGTCAGATCCCAAGCCCAAGTAACGAAATTTAATGTAAGATAACTAACAACTGTTTCAGAGCATAAAAGCTGTGTGCAGAAAACATTAGTCAAGACACTTGCATCATGATGCAAATATATTGCTAATGGACGCCTCTGAAATGAAAATAAACAAATATGAATGTTACAAAATCAAATTATCAGAAAATTTGCATAAGTATAAAATATAGGGTGTGACACTTTCATTCCTCCTCAAAATTAAATGCATTAAAAAGCTACTATAAAACAATAATATAAATAGTAAGTTTTCTGAATTAAAATTAATTTACACAAATGCTGGATTCTGCCAATCACCAGAAGTTATTTGATTTGATAAATGTTATTATCTATGTGATGTTGATAAAAGCAACTAATGGAATTAATTACAAATGTTACTACACATATCAACTAGCATTCAGGTAATTTTCTTTGAACAGATGTTTCCAATTTGATAGTCATATCTTATCTGAGCTATGGAAATTATATTTCATACAATTCCGTTTTTCCACATAAAACACTAATCACATGAGGTTCTGCGGGAAGCAAGAATCAATTACTACTGTTTTGTTCTAATTTTCCTCAAGATAAATCCTTATGTTGTGAGACAAATGCATAGGTAATCAATACTGTATCATTCTTTATTTTCAAATATTTCTTGAATATGTGAATGGAGCATTCCTGTTGCAAATTCAAGTAAATATTGATCAGTTACGGTGATCCCAAAGAAATGCTGAATTAATTCACATAATGGCTAACTACCCAACAAAGATGAATAGTCCGTGAGTAGTTGATTGGCAAATGTGTGAATCATTACACAAGTCTACAAATTATGTGTGTGCATGTGTGCAATTAAAAAAAACTAATCATAATATTCAGTAATGATTCCAAAAATGAAATCCACTTTTTATATACAACACAAAATTTTGTCTCAAAACAACTACACATATTGGAGGAGATAATGAATTCAAATCAAAATATTTAAACATTTTTTTTCACATTATATATTCTTTGCTTTTATATTCTAGATCTATAACAATTTAAATGATATGAATTGATTAAAAAAGGTTTAAATTATCCCTTTTACATACAGAAATATTTGAAAATTTAAATGATATTCTATCTTCTCTAATACATGACTTTCTATTTCTCTAATACATGACTTTCTATGTCATGATGAAATCTTTAAACTAGCTACTCTTTAACTGCATCTAAATTTTCAGCTCAGATGCAAATAGGGAAAATGAATTTTTAAATTTATTTTACACCCTAAAATCTTGTAATTCACTAACAATCGATTTGAAACAAATTTGCAGTTTGCATCTCTTTGGTTCCCATTAGAGTTAGCTACTGTTAATTTGACAGATATCTAGACTTTTCTCTCACAGAGCTCACTTTTCATTCTTATCCAATTCAGGTCTTGAACCCGCCTTTAAATTTGCTTTGAACTATTCAAAAATTATTTGAAATATTATCCTTTTTTTGATAAACATTTATCAAATAATTTTATAATGTCTAATTTCCTAGTTTAGTAATAATTCCTAGTTTAACTTTGAATTGTCTTAATCATCAAAAAAATTTGAATAAAAACTGCCAAGCTTCCTCATAGATTAAAGTCGTAGAGATCTTTCAGGATGCCGTATCTCCATGTGCAATCGTAGGCTTTTTCGATATTGAAGAAGATGGCAACCATGTTTTTCTTCTGCAAAAAAGCAGAACGAATATCGTTTTCTAAACATAAAATATTGTCTAAAGTTGATCTTCCCTTTCTAAAACCACTTCACCACTTCTTCAGACAGAAATAGGCACTTGAAGACTATATAAGTACTTTTAAAGGCCTTACATAAAAATCACTAAATATAGGCAATTCTTATAGAACTTTTAATGATACTATACAACCTTACATGAATATATAATAATTACAGATATCTAAGTTATCAATATCAGCAGTTTTTTCATTAATGTACATTACTCTTGGTTCCATTTCAAGAACAAAGTGATCAATAGATAAAAATTTAAAGGATGCTCAAATCTCTAATTTGAAAACATTACAGCATAATAATGCTTTCGTTCTGTTTCATCCATGGATAATTTATTCTTAATAGCAGCCATAATGTACATAACAAAATATCCATAACATCATTACACATGATTTGAGTATAAAAAAGCTAACTCAAGCAATGACGAGCATTAGTGTAAAAGATAGTTAAAAATACTGATAAAAATATAATTTAAAAAATTTATCATGTAAAATTTCTATCATTGACCAACCTTGTATTTAATACAGTAAAAATAGTTTTTATGCAAAACTATACTCTAAAATTAATGTGGGAAAACATGTTTACTAAAGATATGAAAATCCCTTTCTTAGTAAGCTTCTTCTGAGGAAGTAACTGCATGCCAAATGTGTAAGCTCTATGTCCAATGGTCTGTTCTGTAAAATATTTCAAAGTTTTCTTTTTCTCTTCTTTCTTTCTTGTAGCAAACATAAATCTTTCAAAATATTTTTCTTTGCACATGCTGTAATATTTTCCCTTTTCCCTCACATGCTAATTGCATGCAGACCTCCAGATGTGGATCTTTTTCACTAGGGGAATCATTGTGTCTGGTCAATTGTGACTATATCCAGGTGGGAAAACAGATGTGTAGCCCATTATTTCAAATAGATCCATCATATTTTCATGGGAGAGGAAAGCCAAAACATCCTGATGCTAAACTCGCCCCCCCCCCCTCTAAAAAGAGACTCCTCAAGTCATCAGGAAAAAGTCAATAATCAGCAACCGCTGTCATTCAATATCAGATGCACTTCAAAATATCAATTAAATATTAAACTCCACTTTTAGCTGTGAATTAATTATAATTGACATGTGCTCAAGAGGCAGTCAGCCACAAGGATGGATCCTTAATAGACACTCCCTCGATCGAATCGAGACCATTGAAAAAACATTGCTGAGCAGTTATTGGATGATAGGGAACTCAAGTTCACCAATGGAAAACAGTGGTGGGTATCTGATGAAAATAAAATGCACTTTTCTTTTGCAGGAAAGAGGCTTCAAATTGGAATTCGGAGACTCTTCAGGTATGGGAAAACTTGTTCTTGATTTTTTAAAAATCCTTTGTGTGATTCAAGTTTCTCTGTTAGGATCCACCCAATAAAGCTTGGCGGATTTCTGGAGCAGCCTTGGAGTAGTAGTCAGAGCTAACAGCCTGTTAGCGTTTTTTTTGGGGTGGGTGGGTGGTTGTGATTTATTCTCCATTTTGATCAAGAAACAATTACATGATTGATTGATTCATTATTGATTTTTGTAAATAATATTCACTTAGATGAGAACAAGTTTTTTTCTTGTGTAAATATTTAAGGCTGTGAAATAAAGAATTATTTTGTTAAGCTACTCTCTTATTTGATTGGTCTTTATCAAGATATTACAATGTCATTTCATGCATATTAACAACAAAATTTAAAAATAGTATGATACTCTATAAAAATCCACACATTAAAATATATGCAATTAGGTACCTTATATCTTTATTTAATAAAAATGTAAGAATAAAATGTGCCCAAAAACTCTTCAAAGCATTTACCTCCTTTGCAGGTTGATAGCACGCTGCTTGAAGTGCATCAGCTAGTGTGCCTTGGAAAGATGGATGGCAAGCACCATACCTAAACCACAAAAATTTCTTATTTCAGTTCACTAGTAGAAAATATTGAAAATAATATTAAATACATACAGTGCTTTTTTTTATTACCTGTTTTCAAATTCTTTTTCAAAACTAGAAATAGCAACCACTTCATCACTTACATCTTCAGGCACTGTGGGAGGAAAAAAGTTAATAATGTTAATATCAACAAAATTGTTAAATACAAAATAATCATTATAAAATTAAAGCTCTGTTGAGACTAAAAATAATCTTAAATTTGTCATCGTAAAAAAAGTAAAAATGAAAATATTTATTCTGTCTTGATTAGTTCTAAAATTTTATATTATTCTACTATTCTATTTATTATTATTTATTCTACTTATTATTATACTATAAAATATTCTATTTATTCTAACATATTTAGCCTTGAGAAAAAAACAGAAAATTTCATAGGGCTTTTACTCAAAATACTAAATATGACTAATAAAATAAAGTGAGATTTTATATGGTGAGAGAAAATATAAAAAAGAAAATGATAATAAAATTCTTCAAAAAATGCTCAGTGTAGAAGAGCTAAATGCAAATCATGAAAATGATTTTTCTAATGAGAGGTAGGGAAAGCACGGCTTAAATTCAAAAGAGGGCATACTAAGAGGTTGTATTCTTTTAGATGAACATGCTTGAAACATATCATCATCAACACCAAAGCAATCTGCAGCATCTTCAAAGTCATTATCACTTTCACTGGATGCAAGGTCAACAACCAACTAAAATAGAAAATAAAAAGAAAATTGCAAGATAAAATACAGGATCAATGAAAAAATATCATCTGTTAAAAGTCCTAAAAAATTTGATATATAATTCAAATTCATGAAAATTCACAGAAGAAAAACTTCCAAATATAATTTCATCCTTATTAATCCGAACATAGATTTATCTCATTAAGCTAATTAATATTGAACTTTACATAATTTATAATGAAATTCTATGTAACATTTGTTAATGGCAATGAACAAAAAAATCTATAAAAAAAGAATTACAATTCAGTTTTTTTTAAGCTATCAATAAATTTTCTAAAACAATTATATAGAAACATATTAAAATTTAAACCTGTTTCTTGGATTTAGGAGCCCCCTCTTCTCTACTCAATATCAATTCCAGTACAGTGTCTGGCAGATCAAGGGCTGCAAGTTTTGTCTAAAAAAATAATGTATTGTGGGAGACAAGCAGAATAAAGATTAGAACTAATAAAAAACATTAAATTATTGTTTCAATTAAAATTGTAAATAATCAAAGTAACGACAATACCAGTATGTTTATATGTATACTCTTACAAATTGTAAGGATATAAGAAAAAGAAAAAAAGATTTATGATAAAGAGTAAGCAATAATGCCTTTAAAATTTGAATTAATCATTCACAAATATTATGAACTAGTCACCTCTGGCAACCAGCTAGTTCATGGAGAGTGTTAATTATATTTACTTTCAAATAAACATTTAGATATAACTTCAAGTTTATGATTCTGCTAAATGTCAGATATTAAAGCTTGTTATTTTAATTGTATTGGTTAAGTTCTGCTTATTGATTACATGAACTTTTCTAATGAAGACTACCTTATCACAGTACTATTAGAAATATAAATATCCAGTTCATTTATCATCTAAATTTCAAGGTATTGCAACTCACATTTTTATTCATCTTGAAAACACAGATATTACACAGTATCTTCTTTAACATTCAAAAATAAAAGAAAAATAGTATAATAATAATAATTTTTAATAAAATAATGAAAATGGATTGAATTTCTAAAGAACAATGCAATCTATAAATGGAAATTAGGAAAAAAATGTTAAAAAATCTAGTAAACATTTAAATGATTTTTAATTTGATACCATTAAAATGACAATTCTAAAAATTTTTAAACAATGTAAAATAAACATTTGTGCAATTATATTTTCAGAAGTTATGGTTTGCAAAACATCAAAATTCATCTTAATTTTTAACTGATTAAAATTTTTGAAAAAATCACTGCGAGTTGCACATTTTCATCTTTTAAAGTATATATGTTGTGAATTTATTAATTTAGGCCAAACAATCTAGCTTATAGAGCACCAACACACACATAAAAATTCATCTTTATTATCAGTAGATATATATTTTTTATTTTCAAAATGCAAATAAATGTATATTTTTTCTCTTTAAAAGATAATTGGGCAGAATTTGTTCATCAAGGAATTTTACTTTCAGTCGCAAGGAAATGGAAAAAAATTAGTATTAACAAACATCTAATTCTTTCATTACAACAGACTGCAACAGTCATCATATTTTTTTTTTTTTTTTTTTTTTTTTTTATAACCTGCAACAAATTTTTTCTTTTATTCTAATCATCTTCTCAATTCATATTCAATCTTGTAATTGCATTCATGGTTTTAGCAGAAAGAAAAAAAAATATGAAAAATTATGACCTCTATTTCAGTCTTTCACAGTAATTTTTATTAGACACAAAGTGACAAATATTAGCTGAAGCAACTTAATCTACTACCTAATAAGTAATCTAAAATTCTCTGTAGCTGTAATGGGTAATTTAAGCTTTACACTAACAATTAAACATTTATATAGAACAATTCTTATTGGGTTATTCATGGAACTAAAATCAATTGGTCAAAACAATTCACACTAATAAGATAAGGAACTTTATTTGAATAATGGACATACACGTATCATGCAACAGGTAAGGCGGGGATTCTTGTTTCCAATAATAAAATTATATGTCTAAAATAATTTTATAGTGACATGCACAGTAGAGAAAAAAACACAATTTAAGAAACAGCCAGAAAAAGAAAACTTTTATGCAATGATAAATACATATGAGGGGACCGAGGAAGTGATTTATTAACTTTTTATTCTGATTTTAAGCAAGTAGAAATTTCAGGCGCCCTTGAAATTCATTGAGTCGAGTAAATATGAAGACCCAAACTGAGAAAATTAGTAAACAAGAAAATAATTAATAAATTAATTCCACAATGGAACATACATTTTCATCTTTTAAGGAATCAGGCCAGCCAACCCAATGCTGGAACCGAACAGGAATGTTTGTTACATCACGCAAACCTAACTTGACCTAAAAAAAGAAAGAAATTCTTCATTAATATTTTTAATAACTTCAAAATTGAAATCATAAACAGCGTAGAATGAAAAAAAATGAAAATGAGACTTTATACTAATTTCTTAAGGTTAAAAATCAAACTGCTAACTTATATATTTTAGTGTTTCAATTGCATATACTTCAATTCTTTCACAAGGCAACAGGAAAGTTAAAATATACTCATCATAAAATTACAAAACATTTTTTAAAAAGAAATTTTACAAAATAAGATGAGAGCTTTGACAAAAATTAAAAAATAAAAATGCTTAACAAAAATAAAAGACAGGCAAATATGATTTCAGCTTTCAGAATTCTAAGCAGAGAAGGAAATGAAATAAATATTACTTACATCTAAAACTGTCTTGGACCCAGGGAACTGAAGAGTGTAATCTTTATTATTTGTAGTATCAATTATATGAAGTTTGTAGTTTTTATTCATACGATTGCTGAAGTTTATCCTATAAAAAGAAAAAAAAAAATGACTTTTATACAGATAACAAGAAAAGAAAGCTTGCATGAATTTCATAGAACTTATCGCTCAAAAATCCATGTCAAATATTAAACACTTTTCTCATCTAAAATAGTGGAAATAATGTCAAAAATAACCTAAAATTTGAATTAATTTTTATTTCTCTGTTCCTCTGATTCCTTATTAAAATCTTATAACTTTGAACGAGCAATTCTTGTATATATATATATATATTTCATGCGTCTCAGAAACAGCTCTAATGATTTAACTATTACAGTCTTTTTCTATCTGCTCTCATGCTGACAATGTCATATAGCACCATCTCAGACCTGAGTTCAACATGCTTAAAGTGAGTATAAGTTCAAAAATATAAGTAATGATAGTTAAATTGCAAAATGAAAACTGCAGTGTAGCGGATTGTTCAGAATAATATGTTAAACTAAATGCAATCATGATTTTTTTAAAAATTTAAATAACCAGTTCGCAAATCGATAAGGTTGAAAAATATTCAGATGTAATCAGTATGTGATTCATATCTAAATATTTTCTCAGAAAAATCAAGATGTAATAAAAAACTCCATGCAAAGCTTTGTTTTCTAGATATTAATATCAAAGCATGATCCAAAAATACATTTTTTTGATTACCTTGAAATAAAAAAAAATTATAAAGCACTGTATTTATTCCAAACAGTTTTCATAGTTATATGCTTTACCTTATTTCTCTATAATAATTAAATAATTTTTTTAAGAATGTATTTCATTTCTGGACTTTATTGCCAACCAGTATAATCACTTAAACAGTTATGAAGTCTCACTTCTTTTTTAAAAAAATTGTACATACTAGTTTAGAATTGCACCATTCATTTTAAAATTTTACTGTACAAGTGTAGTACTTAAAGGAATTAGGGAGGCGAAGGGTATTGTTTATTACAATTACATAATTACAACAGGCATTATTTCTAAAAATTATTAAAAATAAGTCTTTATTACCATTTATAATTCAAAGTTAATTTGCTTCATTGCTATACTTGTTGTTTTAGATCCAATTTTTCTTCTTTCAAATTCTGAATTAGTCAAGTTTTACTGTACCACCACCTTTATTATTTATTTTTGAAATGATTCTGGACAAATTTATTAAAAAATCATAATTTTAGAAAAATGTAATATTTTGAAGAATTTTAAATCTGGAATAAGGTATGGGGAAATAAATATGCATATATTTCTTTTTCCATACTAACGTTTTTTTAATTGTCAAAATAAAGTTACAAAATGCCTTACTTTTCAGTAAAATCTTTCATGGTACTTCCTTATTAAAAATGCACAGTAAAAAAAAGATATTATTTTATCTTATTAGTATTTACGTTTGTTTGCAAATGCATTAAAATTAATCAAGAAAATTGGCTCTAACCTTCACTTTTCAAATCACAAAGGTTTAAAGAAACTAATATATTAAATTCAAAAATAAAATTAAAAAAGTGAAGACCATCTTGCAAATCAGAAGGGCAAATTTACAAATACCACACTTCATGGAGGTGGGAGCAAAAAGATAGAGCAGCATAACCTATGATAGTACTTATTCACAAGCACAGTGGCTGATTTATTTTCTGAAATGAGAAGAGATTGTTTCTTAATTTATAACACTTATTCAGCACAGTGGATGACTTTATTTGAAATAGTATGAAAACCATATGAATCCATATATGATAAGAATTAAATTATTGCAATCATGATATATATATATTATATAAAGTAAATACAGAGTATTTCTACATACCACTTAACACGAATTTCGGAACTGAATCTTAATAATGCTTTCAAACAAAGTTCTTAAAATTCAGTTTTTTAAGATATCAAATAAATTCTTAATTCAAGGAAATATTTCATTCTATTAGCACTTTCAGTAAAGATTTTTGGGATTTTTTTAGTTACCTTTAAATAGATATGAAATAGTTAAAAATTAAAAGAAATAATTACCCTTCTACTGGAGTTAGATTAACATGGTCTGGCGCAATGAGGAATAAATGTGTACGCTGAGGTAATTGTAAAGACGACAATACTGTCTGCAAAGCAAAGAAAATAAATCTATTACAGTTATTTGTAAGTATTAGTCCAATCATGAGAAAATAAATATATCCATATATAAAGTTAAAAACATGCCATCATATATAATATAAACTTACATCATCTGTGATATGAGTTTCATAGCCATTAATGTGATTTTGCTTCCAACCACAAAGTTCCTGCCGACAAGGTGGAACTCCCAATTCAGAATGTAAAGCTGTTTTAATTGCAGCTACAAACATGGAAAAAAAAAACATTAAATGTATAGAGAAAAATTTAAAGGGATTTCAAGCATAATATTTTATAATTAGCATTAAAATTCAATAATCAGTCAAAACTTTTTTATTGGTTCAATATTACAAAAAAGGAGAGAAAATCTAAAACTTTGCAACAAATCTTTAAAATTTTTTTAAAGAAATTAAAGAAAAGATTATTATTTAGTGATTTCTTTAATTCACATATTAGCACTAAATATGAAAATTTGAAAACATTAAAAAATTTAACTTAATAACTCTTAAAAAATCTCACACCAAAATAAAAACAAAATTCAAACATTCATAATGGTATAATATAGTATAGACATCTGTTTTTAGACAAATTTTATTCTAATGTGTCTAATTTGTGTAAAAAAAAAAAAAAAAAAAAAAAAAAAAAATCAAGTTTTTAAAAAGAGCAATGAATAAAAATTATTATACCTTATGTTCAACATACAAATATATTTAAACAAAAAAAAAATTAGTTTCTTTGATATTCATTTATTTTAATGCAATAAGCATCTATTAACTCTATGAGGTCACACTGCCAAGTACGACAGGGCCCGACTCAGACATTTGGGGACAGTTAAATGTGTTTAAATGAGTGCTCTTGAGAAATATCTTTCACCCTTTAAACTCATTTAACCATTCCAAGGGCCTGAGTCAGGCCCATGTCGAACAGGGCGATATTGGAGGATCAGGGCTCATAGGGTTAAAAGTAACAATTAATGATAATAAAATTTTCTCTTGAAAATTAGAATAAAAATTACAGATTTATAATGAGCATGTTCTGCCTCCATATACTAACCCACTGTCTCTGAATCGGGTACTTCAAGGGGGACCATATTTTCTTTATACTGAACTGAAAAATTTAACAGCCGTGCAGCTAACTGAACTTCATCCACAGGTATTGGTACAGAATGAGGCGATTTGGTATTCCTGCTTGTACTCTGTATTTCTTCTTCAATTAGTAATGGTGGTGGCGGTGGTGGTGGTGCAATGCCACTTGCTCCCTCTACTATCTCCATTGGGAGTTCAGCTTCTCTTTCAGATGGCAATGTTTGAGACTCTTCCGGCATAAAAGAATTGATAGCATCCTATGAATAATAAATATTTATAATAATGTTTAAAGCACAATCAAACAGCAGTTCAGACAATTTAAAGCTCACAGAAATTCATATTGAAAAGTATTTTACACCAAATAATATAAGCCTTTAAAACATTAATACAATCTTATAATTGTATGTATATAAAAAGTTGGTGCTCGATTATTTTTATTGCCTTCAGGTTTACTTGGACATTTCCAAATTCACAAAATTCATTATGTGCAAGATGCCAAGATAGTTGACAACAGTTTGCAATTATGATTGATTATGGGGTCATAAAAATAACAAGCACAAAATTTTTTAAAAGATATTTTATTTCATTTCAAAAATTTTTATTGCTGCAAGAACTTAAATATAATAATACAATAAAAAAGTAGTCAAACATGCTTATTTAAAAATTTATTAAAAATAGAGGGAGAAATTGTTCAGAAATCAAATTTATATCAATAAATAGTTCATTTTTTTATTGGCAAATCATAATCAAAACATTTTTATATAATAATATGATCCAAAGTTGAAAATATTAAAATTTTGATTGGTATTTAATTACAAATTAATGTATATTGAAAAACCTATTCTTAACCTGTTCTGGCACAGAATATTAAAATGTTTGATATATAATTAAAAATATCATGAATGGGATTAATTGGTGGTCTGAACATGACATGGATTTTTCGTTACTTCCTCACACAGAGGCAGTATCCCCATCCCCATTTGAAGGAACTGCCTGCCTATAAGTATTAATTCACAAGGAAAATCTTCAGAGATAATTAGATTTATTATGAGAGCAACATAATTATGGATATCTTAAGCTTATTAAACAAAAACAAAAATGGAAAATGTTTCATCATATCAAATGAAATAGCTCGGAGTAGCATCTACAGGTTTCACATTTGTAGAGATGTTGTATGTTTTAGACATGGGCAGGTTTTCTGCTGAAGTTACACTTTCCATGCACAGAAATGAGAGTTATTACTATGAACGGAGTCTTCTTATATAAGGTCAGACATCTTTATTGATCCATTCAAAAATGAATTTAAACGCTACACAAAATTATGAATTAATACCTTAAGGGAAATATGATGGGTTGATTTTGTCAGAAATGCCATTTTTATGAATTTAGAAGAAATCCAATGAATTAAAAATTGGGTTTTTTTATATATAAAGTAATCCTACAAAGGAGGTCATATTCCACCAGTTCTGCAAGGAAACAAGATGCAACTTTTCCAGTAATTTTTTGGCTTTCAAAGTGAAACGTTTTTTAAAGAAAAAATAAAAATTGGTGTCCATTTTTGTGACCACTGTGGAAATTGCTAGAAAGGTGTAATTAGTACCTACTACCCAAAATGTGACTGCCAAATTTTTCAGCTCTAAGTTTATCAGTATATATGTGAAGTGTTTTGTAGAATTCTTTCTTCATGGATTTCTACAATTTATAAAAAATATATTGTATATAAATAGAATCATATAAAAATCAACATGAGTAAGTTTATTCCAGTATTACTTCTACAAATCAAGGACAATTTTGATGAATTTAGTATGTGTTCCTCAAAGATCAACCACAAATATTGCAGAGATAAATCAATTTTACCACATCCAGAATAGATATTTAACTTTTCAGGATATTAATATTCCCAATAGTTGGATACAAGTCTTTTTAAATACATTAAAATAATAAGTTAGTAGACATGAAATGAAACTTCCAAGTTTAAAACTTTTTTTAAAAAACATAAGATAGTATAAGATAAAACTGTTTCTAACGAATTTCTTAGGATGATACTATTTTTATGATATGTTTACACACATAAGCTGTAACAATTTTGACGAAATTTAGCAAACACATTTCTTATTATTCAGTTAAAAATACTGAAATGGAATATGAGCCCTAATTCATATCCATGTTTTTTGTTAGAGGTAAATCATTAAAGGATAACAAATTTCAATGAAATTTAATGGCATCAAATTAGAATGAAATTTCCCAAAAAGTAAATTGTCCTAAAATTAGTCTGAAACTGTAAATAAGAATATGAAGTGTTAAATACTGCATAATCAAATGAAATTATAATACTTTTATTTAGTAAATTATTATATTAGAATTTTAGATATATTTTATCATAGAAACTATTATTATTAAATACTATTATATATTTATAGCACTGTTCTATTAATCTGTTTTCCACAAAAAAGAATAAAAAATTCAGTTAATTACATGCAATTAGTTATGATTTAATGACAGCCTAATTTATTTTATTAGTAAAAAAAAATTCTGAATAAGAATATTCAAGAAACAGTTCTTTTTAATATTAACTTAATTTTTAAACCTTTAAAAATTATCTTAATTTTTTATTTTTAACCTAGTAAAATGATAAATCCGATCACTTAGACAATTTTTTAATTACAACAGGTGGCCATCATTTCTGCAGTCCGAATTTCCTAGACTTTTCCCTGATATTTCCTGGGTTTTTAAAGAAATTTTTCCGTCTTTTTTTCGGGTGTATCTAATATCCTCATAATGATGTCACTTTATTTTATTTCCTTTAATTAGTGCAAAATGCATTTTTAACTGTATTTCAAAAATTATTTTCCTCTTTAAAATAAAATCAATTTAATTAATTCCTCTTTAAAATAAAGTCAATTTAAAATAAAAATTTCACGCTCAGAACCCCCCCCCCCCATCATTTTTTACTTATTAAATTACAGATACACTTCATTTATGTAAAACAAACTGCCATCTTTTGCAAATATAGCAATAAACACTAGAAGATACATACCCATCTAGACCTGTATTGATTTTTAGCCAAGCAGTCATATCTCCGAAATTTGTCAAATTTAAACACAAAAATTGCAATAAAAAAACATAAGGGACATTCTGCAGCAAAAAGAAAATTACAAAAACATATGCACATTGGCAGAGTGCTTAGGAATAAAATTATTTGTTTTCTTCCAGTGGGTTTTTCCCTATCTATATTGTGTACAAACACACAAAACAGAACTGAACTATCATATTATGGACTGAAAAAATCATTTACAAATACAAAATGAAGTACCTGCATCGAAATAAGAAAAATTCTTCAATAATATTAAAATTTCATTGACTTTTAGTCTACCAACTATCATAAAAAAAAAACTGCCTGAATGATGGCTGAATGCTTAGTTTGTAAAATAAAGTGGGAAATTGTTCTTTATCATCAATTTCTTTTCTTTATTGTATAAAAAGAAAAATAATTCAGAAGTATAAATTAACACACACATAAATGAATTTTGTAAATTTTTGTGGCTAACAGTTTCATATACATCACACTGTATAAGAAAAATGTAGCCTTTTTCAAAACTTTTTTGAAAAGATTACAAGAGGCATGTTATCTGTAATGCATTAAACAAATAAATTTCATATGTTTAACATTATTTTAAAATTATAGAATTGCATGGTTGAATGTATGGAAAATCTTACACACAATATTATATATATATATATATATATAAGCAATGATGTCTATAACGACCATCCATATGAAGAATTTAATAATAACTTCATATTCATACTGTTTCAAAATAAGCACACAAAAGATGTTTTAAGGAAATATTAGTGATAATGTTTGATACTTCATAATTAAACAAAAAGATTTCCAAAAGTGAAAAAAAGTAATTACTGTAAAATGCTAATATATAGTGAGTGGCAGTTAGATACAGATAAAGTGAGGGAGAATAGCAGGCATTTGGAGATACATTAGTAAGTAGTTATGAGGATTCCCTCCTTCTGTTGAGTTCTGCCTGGTCGTTTTGTGTGCTGTGGTTGTTGATTACTACTTGTGGGCTGCTGTTTGTTCTAAGTGTGCTGCTATGTAATCTTGGCTGTGTTTTGTCGTCCGCATATTCTTGTCTTCATGTTAATAAAAATTGTTATTTTTTATTGAGGACTGTTGATTGTGTCAACATACATTCACTACAGAGAATTCATTCAAGTTTAGGTGAAATTTCTATAACAATATAAATCTACCGCATCTCGGTGCATGGGTAGAAACATGACCTCTGTTTCAGATTACATGTAAATGTCCAATTTTTATTAGTTGCCAATGATATTCTATTTATGAAAAAATAACAGAATTATCATGTTCAATAAGAATTACAGATTTATAAAAAAATAAAGTCAAGTTTTATAATAAATTTTCCCTGACTTTTCTTTGATTATTCCTGATCTCAAAATATTCCCTGATGATTCCCGGTTTCCAAGTTGGCTGACCACGCTGTACAAGAGAATCTTTTTAACATATTTGTTGCAATGATTAATACCTATTTTGAATTATCTATCCAATTTATAGAATCTTCTATAGACCATTAAGCCAGAAATTGTATAATATGCAGACCACCCCTACCCTCAACTTGGAGGGATGAACCATTCAGAAAAGGTCTAGGCGATTCTGAGACACTTTTATAGTGCATTTACTTGTTAAAACAGTCAAACCTTACTTTTTTTTGGTTTTTATTTTATTTATATTTTTTTATTGTTGGTCAAAGCTCATTTATCACATTTAAACATATATAAGTTATGAAAATTACTTTGTATCATTCTAAGAATTGATATTTTAAACTTTTAATTCAAGGCCCAATACTGATTAAATATATTCAGTTCAATTCAATCATTGAACATGCTTTTAAAATGTCTATTTATTCAGCAACTTTTTAATATGTACTGCCGGACCCTCCCTAAACCAGTTCTTGGGAATAACTTACAGTCCGCAGACCACCAATTGAGAAAAAATTTATCTAATTACCTTCTTTATCATCACTTAATTGTAATAGGGAAGAGGTAATCTAAAAATTAAAAATCAGGTATGAATCACAAGTGAGTTATGTAACAGTCAATGTATTAATCAGAAATAATCACAAAGCTAGCTGATAAAAAAAAAATTGGATAATTTTTATATGCTTCTAGAACTTGTTCATATTTTGGGCCACCATTAACAGAAATGCGATAAAAATATAGAAATGTGAAATAACATGTGAAAATCATTAACCATATCTTGCAATCTATAAGCAACAAATAAATGATATCAAAATACATACTTTGATTACTTAACCCTTTCTAGGGCCATGGGAAGTATGCTTTATCAATCTTTGTATGAAATTATGTAGATTGGCATAAGTTCTGACAAATTATTTTAGTAAGTCAGAAACTTAGACGCTTCAGTTCATTATCTCAGACAAAATGATGTGTCTTGATTTGTTACTTAATTATTAATTAACAAAATTAATTAATCAAATTAAATTTATCTAATAAGCTAAATGAATCCCTTTTCTTATTCTAATTTCAAGCCTAAAAATATTTTAACATAATATAACTAGAAAAAAATGGCCCTTTAAAGGGTTAAAATTAAAGCACAGGCATAAAATTCTATATTTTAGAGGCAAAAAAGTAAAATCTTAAAATTGCCAAACATATAACACGAAAATTGAAAATTTTCTTGTATAATGTAATTTCCAAATAGCTTCAAATATTTGTGCAACCATGCAGCTTTATAACACATGTTCTGCAATCCAATGTCTGGTTTCCACCATGTAATATTCTTAGTCTAAGTGCTATCCTCATCCTCTACTTCCTATCATTATAATCTTTCTCCTTTAACAATTCATTTTAGATTATATCATTGTCATGAGAGAACAAAAGGAAGCAAAATTTTCAATCATAATTTAAAAATTCATGAATTTTGCTGTTATTCAATAATTACTGATTAATAGGTGTTTTATGAGAAAGATTTTATCTTTTCTGGAATATATATGTATTATATTTAGGTTTTCAGATCATTATATGAAATAAATTTTGCCCATGCTTAAATTTAAATATGAATCAATATTATATATACTTTTAAGATAAATTGAGACTTCAACTGCAGTGCCCCATCACTACTTAAGGTCTAAAACCAGCAACTATTAGTGCAATATATATATTTGAAAAAAAAAAAAAAAAGATAGGAAAATATAGAAAATAATTTCAAACAGATATCATACAAATGCAAGATGTGCAATTAAAATAAACTTTCCAAATAATAAATTTTTAAAAAGCTATATTAAAAAGTACATTAATATTTATATTAAATAATAAAAATCATTCATTTTAAGATAAATTTTATTCCATATTTCATAGGGACATATATTTTTAAATTCAATAATATATAGTGTCAAAACCATATTTAAAAAATTTCATAGGAGGATAAAGGCTATGAATTACTATCTTTGCTATACTTTTCATCGGCATTATTTGAAATTTTTTGTAAATGTTGTACTTTTTTTAGAAGTGAATTTATTAATCATGGTCAGGTTGGTTAACACAAAAATGAGCCAGCATCCTTTCCCTTGCAAATATCTTCAAAAAGGAAACCTACACTAAAAACTTAGATTTCTGCTGTGAATAAATTTGACAATAGAAATAGAATATTTCTCTTCACCATTAACTTTAAGATCATAAATCAAATAATTTAAAACATTTTTTTAATTCCAACTTTTTTCTCCTTATTCAAAATTTAACCTAAAGAAAAAGGTATTTATAACTTACCAATAAGTTCCAATTGGTAGCTTCCAAGTACATAATACATTCTCCAACATCTTCAATCCCAGTACAAGACTAGATTTAAAAGAAAAAGTTGCATTGTTTTTTATTGATAAAATAAATTACTAAAAATGGGTTGTATTTGAAAAGTAAACAAATTATATATAATCTAATTTAAATCCTAAATAATTTCCTAATTTTTATCTTAAAATTAACACATGTTCTTCATTCTAAAATTTTATCTTATTTCCTGATCCAAATAACTTTTTTTATTTATTTCTAACATGCGGTCTAAAAAGTTGAAGTGAATTTCTAAGTGAAGGAAGAAAATCCTTCTTCTCACTCTCAAAGATACCCAAGATTTCCTCTCCTATATTGGCATATGTCAAAGAAATCCTTCAGTAAAGTACTAAGAAAAAAATTCCCCACGCTTTTTTCTTGTGTTTTGGTGTGAACAGACGTGTTCTACCTTTTGTCCCCATGTACAAACCATGCACTCCTGTGAAAAAAATAGCTTGATGTTTAAAACCAAATTTGTCTTTTTTTCTGGAAATGCATCTGCAAAATTATGTTACACACATACATAAATTCATGCGAAATGAATGCCATTAGTAGTTAGATGAAGATTTGACATTAAAGAAGTGTTATTTTAATTGTCATCATAATTTATGCTTATTGAGAACATTGAATCTTTCACATGGAAAAACAATTTCATAACATGATATAGCTATTGAAAATATAAATTTTTGGCTCGTCTATTTTCTACAAACTTTTCATTTGACTTGTAAACTACAAAGATATATTAAACAAAATCTTTCTTTTCTAGTTTTGCCACAATCGATGAAAATTACGGAAACATGCATTTCATGAAACAATATAAATGGTTTGAATCTTAGGGCAATAATTAATCTATTGTTGGAAATAAGACAACATAATAATAATAACTGATATTTTTAAATAGAATAAATTTTGGCATTTTTAAAATTTTTAAATTAATTAAAAAA
>JAPMOR010010653.1:138155-178246 GCA_026543865.1 Argiope aurantia | reverse complement strand
ATAAAGATTCTATTTATGATGAAGAGTTAATGGTCAAAACATCTATTGGATTACTGCAATCGTTAAAATAACAGATTGTTTCTTCAATTGGAACGAAATATTATGCAAATGTAACCTTCCCTATATTGAAAAAATAATTTTGAGTTGCTATAAAGTTTTTCACCGTTATTGCAAAGACCCTTTTTATAGATTCAACCAATATATATATTTTTTTACAGATATATTTCGAATTCCATGAAGAAATTTGATATTAAATGATCTATGTCTTTTAAAAATTAGGAATAATGTAAATACCTAAAATACAAAAGATAATATATAAGAATAATGCAAGGAATTTATTATTAAATATTATAAATAATATTGATTAGACTCTTTGATCCCAAAAATAATAAAACTAAATAAACAAATACTCGATAATTTTCTCAGATTTTAAAATATTGTTGAATCTTATTTAGAGAGCTCGATTCGTTGACGTAATGCGAAACACTCGTTAAACGAAAATATTTTTTTCTATGTAAATCCATGTTAAATAAAACAACGCGTTCCGTCCAGAAAAAAAAAAATATTTTAACGAATTTAGGGTAGTGTAACTTATTGTTTATAACACGTGCTTGCTTTTGCAAGAAAACTGTCTAGAAACAATTATCTTTGGCTTATCTTCAAAATTTGGCGAAAAGAGAAGCCTTTTATTATTTTATCGTCAAATAAAATTGTACTGCGCATAGCAACTGCTCGATTCGAGAGATGCTTCTCAGTGTACAGTACAATAATTTTCCAAACTTTCAGCCTCAACCCTTCTTATTTCACCACAAGGTTGCTGCTAAGATATTATTTCTTCTTCTTCTACTGACCACACCGCATCGGCAACTTTTGTTGTGACAAAAAATGTACTCCTTAGGTTCTTCGGTAGTTTTGACTATGTTCCTCCATCATCGATGTCTCTACTATCCAACTTTAGCTCCGTAATCTTGGCTAGAGACAAAATCTCGTTAATTAAGATTACATGGGCACTTGCTCACACTCCTCCGAGTCGCGTTCGACAACGCCATACAGTCAAAGCTTCCATTTAGATATACGAGTTTTTCACAAACAAGCCAGCAGTAAAGACTGATACAGGGAAATTCCTTAAGCAAGTTACTTGTTGACACTTTGTTTTGCACATTATACGAATCGCTTGTTATGCGAGGTTTTCGTTAAGCCAGATTTCACTCTGAGTGAATGTTTGCTGGATATTTCAAAAATCTTGCAGTCTTTCAAATTAATTTTTAGATTGCCCTAATAAATATGATTCATATTGAATTAGTCTCGACTCTTACCACAAAAATGAAATATAAAATTATAATTCTTTTTTTAGGATTCATAAGTTTTCGTGAATTTCATTCATCGTTTTGGGAAGGCAGACCAACAATAAATCATAGCAATCAAAAGAGCGGCATACATTTGACATAAATAAATTCATATTCCGAGAAAATCAAAAACCTTGATGCTTTTATTTTTGTGAGTAAAATATGTTTTATAATTACGTGCATCTATTCTTGTTTTTTTACATGGTGACTGCAATAAATTTCCCCAAGAATATCCAATATTTCATAAACGCAACTTATTTTGATATATATTTATATCCATGCCACCCAAGTCGAAAGGTGTTTGCAGTTTGTCATATGTTGTATCCAATACACATTATCAAAAGAAACACGACGTGAAAATTGACAGCTTAATTACGCTGTACGGACAATTTTCTGTCTGACTTAATTAATGTTGATGCCGATAAACAATTAAAATAGTGTAAAGTCGAAAGCATTTCGAAAATTTATTTTTTGGGGGGGAAGGGGAATTGCTGAGCATAGGAAAAGAATTATTAATATATGATAAATCACAATCAGCTGCTTAGTTTTAATTTTGCTGCTTAATCCTTGAAACCTTTATCCTATAAGTTAATTAAGCAATGAAATCTTACTTTTTTACTAGTTAAATTTCAATTGTTTTCGTATTTACCGTTTGTGCATCTTTTAGACAATATTAAAAGTTTTTCAGCATACATCATAAATACTTCCCTGGATTTCAGATGTATAAATTACAATAGAAAGTATACTTAATTACAAAGCAATATACCAATGGTAAAAATTTTGAAAATACGTATTGTAATTTTTAAATCATTTTCTGGTTACAGTTATTTAATTCTCAATTCTAATAAAAAATTGGAAATGAAATTTAGAAAATTTTTGTATGAGAAAAGAAAGATAATTCGAAAAGTTCAATTCAAATGTTCGCGCTTTTTATATTAAATATTATTTAAAGCGGAAAAATATTTTAACGATAAACAAAAACATTTCCTACTTTTTAAGGGTTGAATATTATTATAGAAGTTACTATTTAAAAAAACGAACGGAAAATAAAATTTTATAAACACAAAAATTTGCTCATTTTTATAACAAAAGATTTAATTATCCACCTATAATAATCAATATGAAGTCTTTAAAATGTGATAGACTATCAGTAACTCGGCAATGACTATTCGGCCCTTTTCAAGTCCGGTTCTTTCAATACGTTGGGCGAGAAATCACTACATTTGAAGGTCTGTGATCTTGGCGCAACATAAAAAGCAGGATTTTGAATAATGTTTATTATAAATAGTATAATTTTCTATATAATTTGGAACATTTTATGAATTAATCATAAATTTTGCAATTAAAATACTGTTTTAATATAAATTTATTAATCGAGTAGTTCTCTTTTGATATCTGTTGGATTGCTGTGAATATTGTATTTAAATGAATTGTATCTATTGTATGTATTTAAATGAATGATAAAGACAGAACAGTTAATATCGAAACTGTATTTTCTTAATAAAATTCAATATAGGCGTTCTAAAATTGAAAATATTGAGTAAATTGATACAATCAGGGCTAACTGCAATTTAAATGACATTTTTCAGAAATTATTTAAATCATAAGGAACTTTTAATTATTCATTAATATATTCAAATTAAATAAATAAATTTAATTTCATCAAATGCAATTTAAGTCCAAACAAGCAAAGCTACAACAGAATTCTGCTTCTACCATTAAATTTGAAAACAGTAGTTCATCAGTTTAGACTTCTCTGATTGCGATAAACAAAGAAATTTGACTACAGCTAGTACATATTTTGCCGTCTGCTGCTGGTACTTTTGCAATATCAGTCTTATTTAATGAAGCACAATGACACTTAAGTAATGTCACTGACACTACGCATGGAATACCAGCATAGTGACACCAGAGGGAAAGCTTTGCTGACTCTTCTCAAGATAAATCTACTTACGAAACTTTTTATCTTAACATCGCTCGATGAAAGTCAAAGATAATCTACGAGAGTTACAATTTTTATTATTATGCCGATGAAAAGCTATAATTATTATAAGCATTATATTCATAAAAAATGACAGGTTACTTTATTTTTGTGATTTTACTAATTAAAGAATGACTATTTTACTAAGAAGCATTTGGTTGAAATAAATCCATGTCTGGAAATGATTTAAGTATCGATCAACAATCTCTCCACCCTTACTTAAAATTAATGTGAAAATTTTTCTCAGAAGTTGAAAGGCAATAGTCATCGTAATTGCTCAAGCTAGAATTTGCGGGTGGTCCAAGCGTGAACAAGAGATTGGATGTTCTGTTTCTCTTACTTCTTTACATCTTTCACCCGGCTAATTGACAAAACTCGAATTTTCAATTTACTCCAAATCATTAGTTAAGACACGTATGCATCACCTATGAGCAATGACATTATTATCGTGTTTGATGCCTACTTTTCGCATTTGGGCGAGGTCCGAATAACCACATAGATATATGCATCTAATATTCCGTGAAAGAAACATATGTAAGAATTTTTTTTAAAAAAAAAAGGCTAAATGGTTCGAAATAATACGATTTACTGAATGGTGTAATTAAATGTCAAATTAAACGCCCTTAAAAACATGGCAATTATTGCATCGAAATAAGATTTAAATCAAGAATTCGTTTTAAGTAATAA
Organism: Argiope aurantia; assembly: GCA_026543865.1. Taxonomy (NCBI): domain Eukaryota; kingdom Metazoa; phylum Arthropoda; class Arachnida; order Araneae; family Araneidae; genus Argiope; species Argiope aurantia. The sequence goes on along the minus strand of JAPMOR010010653.1, from coordinate 174,232 downwards.
AACCTATTTTTTTTATTCGACATTAAAAACATATTATAAATTGTTATTTTATAAATAATCTCGTTAAAATAAAGGAAATTATATGAAAAGTTACAAAGTATTATATTAATAAAAATTTAAAATTCGAAAATCAAGTTCGTTTTCCAAATGATATTTTCTGTGCAAATGATATTTTGTTGTGAATTGAAAAAGTTTTCTGAATTGAAAACCTCTTTAAAATTACAGAAGAATCTGAAAAGAAGTTAACAAATTTCTAACTCTAAATTGCGCAATGTCTCTCATATTCAAGTTGCAATAAACAAAATCAAAGAATATTGCAAATTCCAACTAATCTCGTTCTGAGATTCTTTGAAAGTAAACTATCGTTTAAAACTTTCTTGCGCGGATAATTTTTATTGCCTATTTCATAAATTTTGTCTGTTTTTAATCGACATTTCTTACTATAGCATCAAAAGAAGATAATTATAGATCTTACAACGATACCTTGTTGTTTGATCAGAAAAATTTTCTTCGAATCATGCAAGATGTTCGAAAAGGATTTACATATTAAATTTTTTTTAAATAACTAGCAAAGATGTATCTTTTTAGTCTCTTTTATTCCTAACTAAAGCCTAATATTTTTGTCTTTGTGAATCAAATGAAGAATGACTATTGTCATTCTGATTTCAATACGATTGTATATACAGTAAATGATGAAAACTGTCGCATGATATAATGAAATTAAATCTATCATGCAAATAAGATTTTGGATTACATTTTGAATTTGGAAGAAAATTTAAGATTTCATAAATCGGAACTTAGCTTCAAAACAATTTATCAAAGTATAACAGATTTCAGAATGCTTGACGAAATTTGATTGAAAACATTTTAACGACTTGATGTATTATGTGCAAATGATAAATAAAAGTTCGAACATTAACAAAAACTTTTCATATTTGTTTTATTTCATAAAAAAGAAAACTGTGTGTATATATCTTTGTTTTTATCTCTAATGATTTTTTGAATGTAAAGCTATTTCTCAGTTACTCTGAATAACTCAAAGTTTAATATTTTGCCTCCAATAGAAAATTTATAAGCAGTAGAAATGTTACACTCCAGAGCAAATATGAATGTATATCTGGAAAACCAATTTCATTTTTGTACGTAATCAGATAAACTAGTTAGATTTTTCAACTTTAAAATTGAATCTTTTTTAAAAAAATCTTACTTTTTACAGCAAAAAAATCGACACAAGTGAGCAATAATTTGCCATCGTATTTCGAAATTGAAATGTTAAAAGATGCAATACTAGGACGAAGACTTGACCAGTTTGAGTCTTCGCAACTGCAGTAACGATCACGACTTAAGTAAGAAAAGAAGAAAATAGCTAAAACCTTCAATCAACGTGCAACTTTATTTACACGGTCACTTTTCATTAACCTTTTTGTTAGGCGAAGGAAATTATAGACCATTTAAAACACGATCTCATTTATCAACTATTCGTCGAAATATCTTACCTCCTGTAGAGTCCGGGTGGAATCATGGTATGAGAGAAACGGAAGGCGGCACTTTGAAATACATGACTAATACCTGGATGGACATCGGGTTTGTACCCTGAAGCAAAAAATATGTAATTTGAATAAATGCATACATTAATGAGAGCGAAAAGAAAGTAATGAGCGAATCTCACGTTTCAAATAATTATACATAAATCAAAATATGCAAACTTTCAAATACATATGCAATACCAATGTGCAAGAAAAGGAAAATGATAAGCGATTCTGATCTTTAAAATATATACTATTTTTCATTAAGCAAGTAATGCATATGAAATTTCTAAACGTATTTTTTTAAGAAGAAACGTAATATTTTAATTTTTGTGTTGTTTTTAAATAAAAATCATTTTTAATTGCTAATTTATCCGATTTAAAACAAACATTGAAAATTTACTTACCAGAATAAGGTGTTATTTCTTCTTCTAGTAATGCTGGAACATATTCATAGAGAATAATATTCTGAAAAAAGATAATATTTGCTAAGAATGACAAGCTACAAAAAGATTAAAGAATCTCTAAAAATATTTATTCATGCGCAAAATATTTTCATGTCATTAGTAAAAATTCTAAAACAATTTGTTTTGATGCAAGTCAAAGGACTAATTAGTTACTTTATGAATGCTTAGTTATTACATTGTAACACAGGAGAAATTTAAAGTATTTCTACTTTAGTAAGTAAGCTGTTTGTAATTTCCTACATTAATATTTAACAATTGCAGTAAACAAATAAGTTGCGTAATTAAAACTAAATATGCTTTTCAAACAAAGTACATTAAGTGCGTTAGCTTTTCATGATTTTAAAAAGTTGCAGTATGAATAACTTATTAATTAACAGGACAATGCATCAAAATTAATTATTCCTAGAAAATAGAACAAACTTAACATAAACGAATCATTATCAAAATAGCGATGAAAAATGTTTATTCAGTTCTGTTTTTTATTTATTTACTTTTCTGGAAAAAGTTTGTTTCTGAAATGAAGCGAATACATTTTTCTATATTATTTTTGACAACAAACAGGTCTTTCACTTAGATGTATAATATAAAGATCGAAATTGAAATAATATCTTCAATTTTTATTTCTGTAGAAAAAAATCCAGTAAGCAAGTGATACAAAAAATTTTGTTTATCAAGAACACTTAATTTCATTCGGATTTTCCCATACTTTTAAAATATTCATTTTATCATTTCATTTACATAAAATATGACCATTAAAAATGTCAAACCCAATGAAATGGTTACAAATTGACGATAAATTCAAATTCATTGAGTGAAAAAAGACCACTTCTCACTGGAATTTTATGGAAAATATTATTCATCCGTGATGAAATATCCATTCAGAAATAAAATGTTCTTATTCGGAACGTACATCACTTTTTAAGGGGTGTTTTAGGGCAAAAATGCGGTCTTATTATAAAAAATACTATTAATGGGTAAAAAAGAGGTATTGTTGTAAAAGAAATATTTAAATACTCTTTTGTATGTACTAAGTTAAGTGATTTCTCCCAGCTCTATTCGATTCCTAATCTCATACAGATTGTCATGAAAATTTATGATTGTTTAATTAATGATTAATTTATGATTGTGAGTTTTAAAAATTAACAATCAAAAATTTTCAAGACAATTCGTATGATATTATTAATCTATAAGGAAAAAGGAGTTATTAAGAGTTAAGGAATTATTAGGCTATTAAGAGAAATTATTTTATAATTTTTTACTCCATTTTAAAAGCGTGGTATATTAAATAAATACTTAAATAATTATTTTCTGCTTTTAATCGTGTGTGTGTGAAACTTTGCAATCGATTTTAAATTAACTTCAAGATGACTTGCACCCGATGACAAAATTTACACAGAAGAGTCAAGAATACGAGTTAGTAACGCATTGTCATCTATTTCTGGGCTATCTTTAAAGTCTCAAGATTCTAGATCATTAGGAAGTGGCATATAATCATAAACGTTTAAAATCGATTGCAAAATTTGTACCGGCAGACAAGAAAACGAAATAATAAAACGAATTTAAAAAATGGTTACAAATTTATAATTCACAATAAAAGCCATTGCCAGTCACAATTTTGTAAGCAAACCACGAATCGAAACATTTTTTATACACTCGTAAAGATAGGAGTGCCAACAAGACAAGTTATGAGCCATTAATCGAAATAATCGGAAGAAGAAACATTTGAAAAATAAGACAGGTCAGGAGAACATCTCAGTCAAGTGCTTCTAATGTTTACTTGGCCGATTTCGAAACATCCGATTGAGCACCGTCATCCGCGAAACTCATTTTAATGAGTCTTTTTGCATAATCCAGCCATTTTTAATCCAATGCTCTGCTCAATTTACTCAGTAACTCATAATGCCCTTCAGTGAGCAAAATACTACCAAATATTTATCTAAGAATTCATTTCTGTTAGCACTGTGAATATATAGTCTTCGATGTTAATGTTTTGTCTGGTTTGCATCATGATTTTATGAGCTTCAGAATATTATGGCGTATTCATCTGACACCAACATTTCATGATAAAATGCGAAGCCATGTTTTTGGTTTCAGCTCATACGGCACCTAATTTCCTTGTTTGTAAATCAATTCAATGACTTTTAAACATCTGGGATCGTTCAATATTTAATGATTTGACAAATTGTCATTGCATTTGTCATAGACCTTCATCTAGTGAAGTTCCCATTTCCTCATCTTTAAACGTTTTCAACAGCTCTGGACGTTTCCTGTCTTCCGTGTCAAAATACCCTTTCTTTATAGTGTCTAAATTAGTATCCGCATGTTGAAATCATAACCACATGAATGAGGAATTATCACCATATATTTCTGATAGCAAAATTACTTTTAAGCATATTTACTTTTTTTCCACAACAGGAAGTAAAAAATAAAAAGGTTTTGATAATTGTATGTGGTTGGTTAAAAATTCGACAAATCCAACACTCAAAGAAATATTATCTTTTACACTTTGGGAAAATAAGATTATTATAGCTTTGATAAGACGTTAACAATATGATTCGATTCGATAAAGTACTACTTATAGTATGTCTTAAAAACAGACACTCCCTCACGCATAATGAATAAGAAATTTCTTGTGCACCCCGTCACCACTGAACGAAGCAGTATCGACAGAATATATTCAAGAGACTGAACGTAATATTATAAAAGATTATATAAGAAAAAATGTGAATGTCAATAAAAACTTATATTGAAGAAATTGAATTCACTTAAAAATAATATTTGACCAGATAATGAAACAAGAAATATAATATGAGTATTTATTTACCCAAGTTCAAACAGAAAATTTTATGAAAAACTTTCATTGCCAAAATATTAAGGTTTTAAATTATTTGAAAGATGACCGGGCTTCATTAAATGAAACTACAATAAGATATTTCAAAATTTTATAATGTGTGCGTGGAATAGGCTACTTTAATTTGTATATCAGCAAATAAAACAACAAAACATTCTACTATTACTTAAATGGAAATGTTTTGAAATCATTTGCATTATATAAATAACTGTGCAAAGTAAAACATAAAAAAAATGTCAGAAAATGCATTTTTATATAATTAAAAACAAAATTGTTCTAAATAATTTTAAACTGTATAATGCAAATTTTAATAACGCCACACAACAATTTATTTTCAAATACATATCACTCATGATTAATTAAAGATTCTGCGGACACAGAAATAGTTGATTCTTTGCTAATGACCCCGTGACAGATCAATCATGAGCTCAAATATCAGTCAAATTATATGTATGAAAGCTATTGGCGTGTCTTGACATTTTCCCCTTTTAATCTGAAGATTTGTAATCTACTTTTCATCGCGAAAATTATATAATGGTATTGTTGAATTCATAAAAGACATCCTCGCACAATAGAGTTTCGAAATTCAAGCGGCCCTGCAGGCAGAGCGTGAGAAAGGAATAAGAAGAGAGACCTGTTTGCTGTTCGATTTCTAGAAATAATTGCCTTCATTTCCATGAAAGTAAAAGCGACCCGAATTTTCTTTTGGGACTGATTACGTGTTTGTATTGGCCTCAATGATTTGACCTGTCTATCAATCAGGCAGGTAAGGGGGGGAGGGAGGAAGAATGGTCCGAAGCGGTAAAAATGTGATTAATAGACATTTTGCCAACACGTGATTGAATTTTTACTTCCCCTCCTTCTGGGTGAAAAAAGGCAGTCCAAAAGAGAAAGAATTTGATGTGCAGTTGAGATAACCTTACATATCGGAAGATTGTCAACAACACAATATTCATTAGGCGAAATGATTTATAACTCGAAGAATACATCACAAGGTTGTATTTTAGTTTTCTGCAGGCGACATTAAAAACATTTAGTTCATGCTTATAATAATAATAATAATTTATCTATTACACGACAAAAACCTTAACAAAGCTGAAGATGTGTCAGAAGCAGTGCATTAGTCATTACCGTAAAGTATATCAATAATGAATTTAAATGAAAAATGAAGATCTTATTTATTCTGCTGGAAATTAACTGTAAGGAAAGCATTGCACAATTAGATTATCAGATTTTTGTGAAAGGTTTCAAAAATTTGAGTCATATAAATTATCCTTTTATTTGCATCAAGACTTAAATATTTTTAAGAATGAATATTTACTCAGTTTGTTAAAATTCCAGGAATAAATTTAGATCAGAAATCACTAAATGTATTTAGGAAATTTTTATAAAGATCATAAACGACAGGGTAAAATTTGGAGATTTCTTCCTTTTAAGAATTAATTAAATTTAGATTTTGTTTTTAAATTAAGCTCAAAATCAAAGCTCATTAAGCTCAAACTCAAAGCTCATCAATATTTTTTTGTCCTATCGTCAGATAAAAACTGGCACACTTGTAAAACCACTACTGATAGATTATTTTTCAAGTTAAATATTTTAGAATCAAGAAATTTTCCAATAACATACAAAATGCTAATGTGGACTCAAAATCTATCCGAATATGTTAATCGTCATTTGGCAATCGTACAGATTGTTTACATGTTTGTCTAGGTGAAATACCTGAGGCAACTTTTTCTTTTTGAATTGGATGATATAAAAAAAATCAGTTGAAACCGAATAGTTTTGATTATAAATCGAAATCTTCAAAAACAAGAAGTCAAGGCAAATGAAAATGTTAAAGATTCTTTCATAAGATGAACCAGTCGAAATGGACGAAATCAAAACGCAAAGCTTTTTTGTGGACGGAGCGAAATTTCTGAACTTTTTGTAGGATTATAACGGTGGGTTTTTTCCCCACACATTTCTGGAAAAAAATGAGATTTAAGAGTAAAATGCACAGACTTTTGAAACAATAATAGAAAAGTTTGTTTTGGAAAAGTTTATTGAATTCACTGGATATTTTGAAGGAATAAGACTCAATAAAAACTATCGCAAGCACATAAAGGAGTGTGACTCGGTTTTAGCCTTTGCTTTCATTGATGGAGAAATTAAATCGCATGGAACAGACATACTGTTGTAGGATAGATGGTTATGTATATTATATGGATTCACCTTTACACAAATGATCAGAATAAACTAGGATGTGGCCAGTTGTACATTTTTGAAACAGTGAAGTTACTGAAAAAAACATGAAAGAAATGAAGGATATTTACGCTCTGTTATAGAAAGATTGGATTCTATATTCAAGGCAACCAATCCATTGGCAGAATGTTATTTTCGGATGCATCGAATGATTGAAAAAAAATTCAACTATAAATATCTGAATGGTTTTCAGAAATGCATGAATATGTGGCAAGTGAGTGAAACCAGCTGCCAGGAGCCTATTGTAGTAATCACAAAAGAATCAAAACATGATTTTTAGGGGCTGATAAATGGAATGAACAGGGGGCGTACCCATTCTAGTCTTTTTGAAAATTCTATATAGAAATATAAATTGTAATTCTATCTATGGTGCACTTAATTACATCAGAATGAAGCAAAAGAATTTCTAATAAACAAAACTAAATTAATAGGTTTTGTTAAAATAATTTCTTGAAGTCATAATCCGCAAAATAATAAGTTAAAACAGTCATTCATAGCGATGCGTGCATCATTATTACAGATCTATTAAAAATTGATATTTTCTAAATTACATTGCGGCTTTTGAAATATTGAATATGCATTTTCCTTTCTAATTGAATTGGGATATTTTAAAACGAATCACTGTATAAATTTCTTTGAGCCAATAGTTTATTTTAATAAGAATGATGATCGTCACATTTTCATAAAATATTTGAAAAGCAGGAACAAGAGAAAAAACCTTAATAATAAGAGAAAGTGGGATTTTCTTGTAGAATTTATTAAAAGTCACAATGTTAAGTAAAACAGAATTACTATTGGCTTATATTATCACGAAATAAATTCAGCAGAATAAATCTCAAAAAACTGAAATAGTCCTTTCATATTTCATCTGTAAGGAATTTTAAGAGTATCATATATATAAAGAGTAGGATATATATATATATATATATATATTTATATATAAGGATTTTCTTAAAGATTAACTGTCTGCATGTGAGGTGTCAATTATGAATGAAACATAAATATTTCTGTATTGATATTATTGTTTCATCAAAATTATTATTGACAATATGGCGATTTGAAAAACGCATTAGATAACAAAATTATACTCTTAAAACTTGCATGCGATCATAATTCAAAATATGTATCTAAGTGTGTTTAAATACTATCTTTTCAACGAGTCCTAGCACACTAAGATCAGCTGAATCTTTCCCCTCAGTTGAAACGAAATATAAATTGCTAAAATGCAGATGGAACTAATTTAATAAATACCAGATCAATTTACAGATCTTTCATTTTAATTTTAGAATTTTTAAATAATTAAAGTGATTTAAAATATCCCTGTATATACGTAACAAAAATAATTTTCAGATTTTTAAAAAATTTCAACGCATTCTTTTCCATTTGAGAACTATTATCACTTTTTCTTCACGTACCCTAAGTTTCAGATACATAGATTGACACGATATTCGAAAATCATGCTCATGCAATAGATCTGTCAATCAAGTAAAAGCTCTCTAATTCTCATTCCTACCGAATGAATTTATGCATAGAAATAATCCCAATCATCTTTTCAGTTTTATCTAGCAGTTGTACATTTACAGTAAAAGGCATATCACCCAACCTTCATACACCTGACAAAAATACATCAGTCATATATGAATCTCGGCAATCATAAGGACGATTCATATCAATTGTGGATTTGATCGGATGGTCCATCAAGATGGTAAATACCTCATTCGAGCACAGAACACGAAATAAAATCATCGTGAATAAAAAAGATAAAGAAAGAATGCATGCAACTAAAGGGCCTGTCTTATGCCTTTTTCTTTGTGGCATTTCGATCTCCTGATGAATGTGACGGCGGCGTCACGAATAATTCAGTATTACATTTTCAGCGTTGCAAAAGCAAGTGAGCTATGGGAGGTTACATGCTATAGGCAATGCTGATAGATAAGATATGTATTAGTTTATCTGTTCATCTATTATGAGGATGCTCAGTGAATGTAAATGGTGAAATATACGTAGAGTGGAGGAACATTACATCGGGGGTAATTTTTCAACATCAGAATCTGCGTCAGTGGTGTAAGTCGGCGCAAGATTTAATTTTGTCACTAAGGTCTGAAGCCGCTAATGATACGTTTTCATTATTAAAAGCTGTCAACACAAATTGTAGCAGTTTCGTTATGTAGGAAATACTTATTTAGGATGGAAGACCGTAATAACATTTTGGCAAATTATTAAATAGTGGCATCCTAAAAGACATTTCGATTCAATTTTAAATTATTAAATATTAGCATCCTAAAAGATGTTTCGAATTAAATTTTAAATTATTAAATATTAGCATCCTAAAACACATTTCGAATTAAATTTTAAATTATTAAATATTAGCATCCTAAAAGACATTTCGATTAAATTTTATTTAACTTTAAATTCGTTTCAGAAGAATAAGAATTATTTTTAAACTTCAAGAAGAAGAATATCAGATAAAAGTTAGATAAGCAAACATCGTTTTTTTAAAATAATATTTTTAAAAGTTCTTTTTGTATTTAACCAACTTTTTATTTTAAAGAGAAGAAAATATATGCCAATAGAAAATGATCATTTTAAAAATTAGAAAGTATAATTTCATTTTTAAAACAAATGATTGAATGAAAATGGGAGTAAAGGTCATTTAGCAAATTCACATTTAACAAGAAATGAGGGAGATGATAGTTATTCAAAACTACTATAATTTGAAAATATTAGAAATGATTACTGACCAAGTGATTTATTTTCTCGTGTTTTAATAAGTTTAATTTGCAAACACTGATGCAAAATTATTCATGACTTTTGGGTATTAAATTAATGGAATTCTGCAAATAGAGTAGTATTTCCTTCGATGTTTTTATATTTAAAAAATCAAATTCTGGAAAGTAGTTTTTCAGTTATAAATGATGTTAGACAGTATGCACTAAAAATAAAACTTGTCTTTAAAAGGATTGTATTTGTATTATCAAAATAGCTTTTTTAACTCTGAATTTGCCTAAGTTTCAAAAACATTTCTATACAATAAACGCTTGCCGAACGCGGCAGTTACGTCTTTATTTAAAATGTGCGTACGACAAATTTCAATTTCACACATTAATTATCAATTGAAGAAATTAATTTGGTATAGTTCAAATTTAGGAAGTATGCATAAATTAAACAAATTAGAATATTATTGCAATTAAAAGCGAAAACATAATAAATACAAATTGAAAATAATATTTTACTACATAATAAGTATTTATGATATACAGCTATTTTTTTAAAGAAGCTCTTAATATTTACTTGATAAAATGATTGAATTCTAAAATGTTCGTGTCAACGCCCGCAGTTTTTCAACACCTGGCAAAAAGTGACTTTTTTACAATCAAACACAGTTCACGCTTTTTTTTTCAATAGTTTCTTAAACTTTATATAAATTAAAAATGCTCAATATTTTTTTTAATGATCACTACTTTCATTATTCAATCCTTCATTATTTATTTCTCGATTGCCAGGCTCGATGAATTCATTAACTTCACTTTTTACTAAATTTGAAAATCCTTCATAGTCAAATTTTATTGCAATGGAAGCTTTTTTTTTTGGCTTCATTTCGAATATCACAATACGGGAATCATTCTACTGCGCACTACATATGAAAGAAATTCTCGCATAGGACGAATAAAATGGAAACGATTAAGAGAATATGAGTAAATCGCAATCTGCAAATCTGCTCTTTCTAAGGGCTTACGGTATTAATGAGACAAATATTTTAAACATTACATCAAACAAATATAATTTTAAAAGCCAGAATTTCATTGTTGGTGAATAAAAGAAGGAATAACACCAGCGTTTTAAATCCATTAAGTCTGATGTAGACTATATGTAAAAATTTTAAATATTGAGAACTGTTTGCTGTGTGATTATAAGCGTTTTTTGCAAAATCAATTATCGTGTATAAAACTTCCTTCACTTGATAGATTTCTTTTAAAATTAACAGTAACAAAATTTTCTATAAAACAAATATTTATTTCAAATTGAAACGCCAGATTTTTATTTCATGTGTAAAAATGAATCTTCAAAACATTCGTAAAACGTAAAGTTTTAAAGAATAATAAATAAGTACATTGCGCTATTTAAGCACAAAGAAGCATTTAGGAGTACTTAATTTGAACAAATCAATGCATTCTTTTTTCATTTTAAAAAATTGCACATTTAAGTAAAAATAAGCAAAGAACTAGATCATCCATTTAGATAGATCATTAATTAAAATGCCAAAAGATTAATAATTAAGCCATCTACAAGCACAGCTGATTGAAAAGATATTCTAGCAACCTATTCTAATTAAGTTTCCTCTTAACATGATGGGAAATTTATTACCGAGTTATAAATAATCTAATTTTAAATACTTTATTTTTAATCATTATCCTCGCCCATATAATCAATTTCGCAATATTCCTAACAATAATTGGATTAATAATTTCACCCACATAGTATCTATTTACCACTAAACAATGAATCTTATGTTGGAAACAAAATAAAAAGTTAACATGCATTCTTCAATTGCAGAAATTTACTTAATATTATTTATAAATTAAAAAAAATGTATAAACTAATGTCAGAATTGAAAGATGAATAATTTTATTTTAAATGAAATATGAATTAATAACTAAATAGTTCGTTTCTTCAATTGCACATGTTTAAAACTTAATAACCAAAGGAAACGTTTTGCTTACAATTATATACGAACTACAGATAATACATTTCCAAAAGAGCTAAAAAAATACTTGAAAATATAACAAATCAATGATCTTAGAATGCGGTTATTCTTTTTGTCAAGTTTATATATCAGTTATCTAAAACAAAACTTTCAGGGTATTCTAGCATTTCCAAAATGGAAGCAATGTCTGCTAGTTTGGAATCCGCCGCTAAAAATTCTGATTGCATTCTTCATAATCTTATTTCATTATTATTTCAGAAGCATCTTACAAAGGCATCCATCATTCATTAAATTCTTAAAAAGTAGAAGACAGTGCGCAAGACGAAAAAATATTTTGACACTTTTCTGAGACTATCTCTAACTGTTAGCTGTGTGGTCATAATTCTAGAGTGTTGTGAAATGTCACCCAGTAAATTCCGAAGACGATCGCCAGACAACACCGAAACTACTGGTCTTTCCTCTTTCAGTATCAGATGTGTATGAGGGGAGAGAATAGAGAGCAGATCAGATAATATCATTGATGGCCATTCGAAATAAGAAACCACGTTGATGAATCATGTAGTAATCGCAAAAGGAAGTGCAGCAATTAGAGTGACGTTTGGCAATTTAAGTAATAAACTATATGTATAGTAAAAAAATTCGTTTTCTAGCCAAAATTTTTAAAAATAAACCTTAAGTCTCTTCATTCTGAAAATAATTGTAATAAAAATTTTATTTACCAAAAAATTTATTTAATTAAACAATGCCATATTCAAACATTCCTATAAAAAATTCAAATATAAATAACATGCATCCGAGAATCTTGACTATCTTGAAAAAAATCGTGCGAAGTTTCCAAGAATTTCTTGACGTATCACCTAGAGGTGATATCTTAACATCACAAAATAGAATTTCTAATCTCTGTGAAATAAGATTTTACAAAAGCCTTCATCGAAACTTTTTAAATTAATAATTTCCACAGTAGTAGCAAATGTAATCTTTATTTTAAAAATGAAGTTTATAAAAAATAAAATATTAAAAAATTGCCATTAATCAGTTGATTGATTTGCTCTGTGTCATGTGCTTCAACTTATCATATCATTTTCAAAACTGTCTCGATTTAAAATTAATTGAAGCATAGATGCTATAATTTTTTACAAGTGTGTGGAATCTATAATTATCTCGAGTATTTTACAAACTTTAAAAAGAATTAAAGTCAAAGACTAAACGTTTTCTAATTAGACGTAGAAAATTGTATAATTAAGAAGTAAAATGAATTTTATTAAATTGATTTAAACATTTAACCTTATGAAATTCTTAGTTTTTTTTTCCTTCATCACATACAACCACCAAAGTTTTACAAAATTTGTTAAATACCGATATAAAATTTATTAAAAATTGCAACCAATTGTCAAAATATCTTATTTTTATAATAAAACAAACAATGTGATTTTTAAAATCAGCCTTTCATATTCATTACAAAGTAATGTCAAAGATTTTCGTATTATTATTCAAGAAAAAGTTTGCATCTGTCAAATTTTAAATAGAAATTGCTTCAATGACATGATTTAAAGCCACTTCTCTTAAAGGTTATTCTAAATAGTTAAATAAAAAAAATGAAAAAAGTTGTGTCTCTAATAGGCTAACAATAAAGACAGTAATCATGAGACATCTATTTAGAACATTCGCGCACTTTCTCCCTATTTTTTTTTTTTTTGAGGAAGAAAATAATGATGTAAAAATGAAACAATAAAGAAGAAATTCATCTTCATATATTTTTTATGATACGTTAATAATTACAGTAAATATCTTTATTATTTTTTTACATTCAGGTAAGACCACAAAAGTGATTTAAAGTCGCCTTTTTATTTATTTTTGTTTTGCTTTCAAGAGATAATGATTTATAAAATCATCAATGGGCACAAACACTGAGTAGAAAAATATTCCACTTAAATGTCAGCTTCTTTCTTTAACATTATTTTAAATCAGCAAGTAAATTAACTATATTTAAATTAAATAAAATATCAGTTTTTTTTTCAATTCAAATTTATTTCAAAATCAATAAAAAGAAGGAAGATATTTAAGTCATTAATGTAAAAAGGTATCGAGTTCAAGCAAAGATATTCTACAAAACATTCTTTTTAATGGTTGAGGTTGTTTCAAAATAATCCAGGAATTTCTGCACTTTACTTTTCTCCAACTTCTTTCTAGACTTTCTCAAAATTCATTAATCTAACGAAAAGTATTCATCTCCCATTTTCTTTAATGTATGTTTAATTCATGGACATTATCTGTGTATTGTTCTGCTTATTAAATTACTTGAAACATTCATAATCATTCCGAATGAAAATTCATTATTTTTTTAAGGTCATCCATTTTTCCCCCCTCAAAGATAGAAAAATAAATTGAGGCTAACATACTCAGCTGATCATTGTTTGAGTTGAATTTCCAGAATTTTTGGTCAAATAACGAAGGTCGAATTCAAAGATTTTATATTCCTTTGTTTTCTTGAAATATGTCATTTGTCTTACTTAATCGTAGAAGATCAGTCAGAATTTTGCACTTTCTTTTTTTGAAAACGATCTACTTTTAACAGTGCTTGTCTATGGGGTAAAATTAACCCTGTAAAAAAGATCTACCCTTCCACTGCAGTTTTAGAATTTTTAGTATAAATGGTAGCGAAATTAAAAAAGAAACGCTGGAGTTTTATACTTGTAATATTGAAATTCCAAAACAATTAGAAATGTTACATTTGTAGTAGTAAGTTATATTAAGCTATATTTACAGGAAAATAAAGGTTTTAGAAATACATTCAGTTTTATTTAGATTAGATTTAGTAATAAAATAGTTTTTAAAAAAACATTTTTCAGTCTTTATTTAATTATGACAAAAAAGCATTTTTTCGGTCCTCTTTTAAAAAACGATTGCTAATTCATTGACATAACTAAGTAATTTATACATGGCGTTTAATTCCAATATCATTTGAGATAAATAATTTGAATGGTTATTAAAATTCGAATTAATAACAATTTTGGTAAAATCTGCTTATTTATATAAAAAAAGAAAATCCGAGTTTTTCCGTCATAAGGAAGTTCTAAATCTTTATCTTTTTGAAACTCTATTAGATTCATGCTGCTATTTTCTTTTTTTTCCCCCGAAAGTTTATAATGTATTGAAATTTAATTTAATACAACAGAAATTAAATTAATCATAATACAAATGACTAGAGGGGGAATTCGGATATTTAAAGTTCGCAAAAAAATTTTAATATGATTAGTTTCTCATTTAGTTATTTAATGAGAATATTTATTATAATTGCAAAACCACAGCATACAAATCGACGACGAAATGTCTTATGTAATGTGAACAAATAAATATCATTTTCATCTGGGAAAACTGGATCAATGTTTAACTAATTATTGGCATTTTATGCAACAAATTACATAAACATTAAAATGGTAATTTAAAAATTCAGGCGGAGGTCGGATATTAACTGGAAAACAAATTCGGTGAGTTCAAGCATTTCCTTTCGGTTATATCCGCGTTTTTTTATAAGTAAAAACATTAAAAATAAAAGAATACCGCCATGATTCATTTTGCATGAGGCAGAGATAAAAATCAGTGGCATGCAATAATCACCCAGTTATTACACTAAGACGTAGGCCGTAGATCACTGGCTACTTGCATAAACTTTGACAGCAACGACCCCTCAACACGCCACCACCAGTTTATTCTCGCTACTAGCATCGCCTAACCAGCTACTATCGGTCATCTCAGCAGAAACTCTTAAACACCCATACCTTCTTTCAAAGATAATAGTCCAATTTTTAGTCTCCAGCCTCTTATTTTGTTTCTTTCTTGTTTGGTGGAGTTCGCAATTATGGCACATTTTTACTCCCTGTGTACGGCAGAATGGTCTTCCTTATTTGGTTTTTCCAATCCTTCAACGACGAGGAGTTCGAGTTTCAGAGCTTCCTTATGAAGGATGAGAGGCTATTAAGATATTATAACGGCAATTATATTCTACCTCACACAAGAAGGGCATCTGTCAGAAGTTCTCCAAAGGTGCCGATTGTAAGATGAATAGGATGTTTCATCCAGCTTCTGGAAACTTCACAATTTCCAAAATTGAGAAGTAGATAGTTTAACTTATTAGTAATTGAATAAAAAAACGTAGATATATAATAAGTTATCTGAATAGAGAAGAATAGAATAGAAAATTCAAATAGAGAAATTCAATAGATATATTTTTCTTAAGATACAAATTGTTATAATCATATTAACATCCACGAAAATTTGTTCTCAAAATCTCTGAATGTCATTTAAAAGTGACATGATGAATAATGAATTTCGGAATTAAAAATAGATGAAAAATCAAATTAGCTAATTTTATTAACTTTTTATTAAAAATCTACACAGATGCAAAAAAAAGTTATTCTGAATTAAAATATTTTTAATAATTTGATTAATACATTGTCAAACGAAAAAATGATAGTTTTAATTTTTAATATTTTTATAAACACGTAAAATAAGTTGCTTACACTCAAGAAAGAATAAAAATGACTAAGACATTCTATTAACCAAACACGAGTACCGTTGTAAATTTTTATTAGGGAAAATAAAATAATTAATATTGCTTTAACTGTGTTTTATAAGATCTGTACATATAATATGTTTTGTCTATGAATATCCAGAAACTAAGGTCAGTAAATGAATTACGATGGAGTTGGTTAGAGAATAATTTACATCACACAATTTAAAACAGATCCAATTTAAACAGCTGATCATATTCAGACAATCTTTTGGAATTTTCTCGTTCCAAAGAATCTTTCATTGTCCATATGGCGTGATGAGACAAACAGTTATGCAATAAAATATATCGTCTTTCCCCTTTTCGCAAATTTCATGTATTTATTTTTAATCTCAAGCTGATTTTCGATACATTTTTTTAAATATTAAAGTACATGAAGATTGAGTTATAGTTCAAAGAAAGTTTTCAATACTTTGCTACCAAGTTATAGCAAAATTTGAATAATATTTTATAAAAAGTTCGGTCAGTTTCTATTTTTGTCACATTTTATATACAATGACAACTCTTTTTTTTTTCATTATTTATTTCATCAGCAATGTTACTTTAGAAACAATTATTCAATCGCATTATTTGCTAAAAATCTTATCTAAATATTCTAAAACTCTCAATAAAACTCTTAAAAGGTTTATTGGAGCTGATGTATTTACTAAAAATATTATAAAATGTTCTAAACATTTTGTATCAGTCATGTATAAAAATCTTTCTCCTTGTCCATGAAATATATATAGTTGGCAAATACGTCACAAATTTTGTTAATTAATAAAAATAAGTAGTTACTTTTTATCGGATGATAAATAGAAATGAAACTTTAGACAAATCAGTTTTTATATGATATAATTAGAGCGCTATTAATTGATAATCCAAATATTTAAACTTTTTTTCCTTTAAAATTACACAGCTATTTACAATTTCATTTCCCCAAAATCAAGTTTATTAATTTTTTTAACAAATGCTTATATATAAGTAAGAATACAAAAAAAAATCAATTGGCGAGATTAATCGTTAATATTCCTAGCATACAAAGCATAGTATATGTTGAGTAATTGTTTATCGAGATGTTTGAATATTTTTAATTTAAAGTTACAGTGTCTCCCAAAAGTGATGGGACACTTGTGCTTTACAAAAGGAAACTGTAATAAAATAAATACATAAACATGTACAAAAATGTTTTGGGTGTGTTTCATATTTAAAGTTAGTAACAATTATTACATAACATACATTTTGTCAAAATATTAAAATATTAATTTAATAAAAATACAATTGTTTAGAACGGAGCAAAAAATGGCTCACATAAGTGATGGGACACTTACTTTTCCATCAAATATTTATCCAAAAGTTTTACTTTTTAAAAGGTTTTACTATTTTGTTGGATTTCCTTTTACTTTTAAAACATGATTTAATCTTCTTGGGATGGATTCGACTAATATTTTTGTGATTTCTGGAGTGATTTTACCTCATTCTTCTTGAAGCACCGATTTTAATTGTTGTTTTGAAGAAATGGTACGTTTGAGAATTCTTGATTCCAATTCTTGCCAAATATTCTCTATGGGATTTAAGTCTGGAGATCGTGGTAGTGTTTTTATTATTTCAGGACAGTTATACAGCAGCCAGAGTCTAACGTTCAAAGCAGTGTGCTTGGGGTCATTGTCCTGGTAGAATTTAAAATCGTTATGAAGGTTCAATTTTTGATTTCAAATTTTGCTTTAAAATGTCAATATGCTTGTACTGATTCATTATACTGTCAATAAAAACAAGATTACCAACTCCAGCGGATGAAATACACCCCCATACCATAACTCCTCCTCCACCATGGTTTACTGTTGGCACCAAGTTCTGTTTGCGAAATTCTTCCCTGGGTTTTCTCCACACCAAGATTCTACCGTCAGAATCAAATATATTAAATTTACTCTCATCAGCAAATATAACTTAATTCTAGTAATCAGAATTCTTATTTATGTTGGATTTTGCGAAATCTAGTCTGAGTTTTCTATTCTTTTCACTTACGAAGAATTTTTTCCTGGCTACTCTACCGTGATATCCAGCAGATCGAATTACCCCTCTAATAGTCTCAGAATTAAAAATTATTCCATATAATGCTTGTAAATCAGCAGAAACATTAGGAGCACTCTTTCTTGGATTTTTTTTAAATATTTCGAACGATAATTCGCTTTATTCCATTGGATAGCTTTGATGGTCGGCCAGCTCTTCTTTTATCCTGAATAATATGAATCTTTTTATATCGTTTAATGATATTAAAACTGTTGAATGACTGAAATTAACTGTTTCAGCAGTTTTTCTACTAGATTTTCCACGTTCAATATGCAAATTAATAACTAATTTTCGAATTTCAGGGGAAGTTTCTTTTCGTTTAGCATTCATGGCTGCACAGAGCTAAAAAACACAAAAATTCCAAAACAAACTGGAGAGAAATACTTCAGACGATTTTATAAATTATTGCCAATTGCTTTTGAGTAAAAATAAAACCACCAAAAATATTTTTATTGCTTATTTCAGGCGATTTTTGTTGCATATCTAATGGTGTCCCATCACTTATGTGAGCTATTTTTTGCTCCGTTCTAAACAATTGTATTTTTATTAAATTAATATTTTGACAAAATGTATGTTATGTAATAATTGTTACTAAATTTAAGTATGAAACACACCCATAAAAAATTTGTACATGTTTTTGTAATTTATTTTATTACAGTTTCCTTTTGTAAAGCACAAGTGTTCCATCACTTTTGTGAGACACTGTAATTTATAGATGTATCAGAAGGCTGAAAATGCTATTAAAAATTCAAATGCAGTTTTCAGCAGTACATTGATATGACGCATTTCAATGCAGCTATATGAGTTAAGGGTAAATATCTAATTGGGCTTTTTAAAGCATTTTTATATCAGTATAAGCAATATTATGTATTTAATTTCCGAAAAAAATATAATCCTAATATTATAGTTTGAATTAATGTTACAAAATAAGCATTCAGGATATTGCCATCATTTTACTTGCATAGAGTGCTGATATGACTAAGCATTGACAGCTAAGCATTAGATTTCTTATTTTTTGCACAAAAATTATTCCTTTTAGTTTCTTCCTAGTATATTAAAGTACAGAGCAAGTGCTTTCTTCGGATTCATTCAATTAAAGTTTTTAATACAAACAAAAACAAAGCTTTTAATGGATTATTCGGTACGAATGAATTTCATTCCTACTTAGAATAAAATAGCTCTGCGATGTTTCTTTTATCTCACATGTTGTATTACACTATTTTTCCTAAAACTAAATTAAACGGATCATTTTAAAAAAATTTTTTTGTTGTTAAATCAGAATTAAGAGTTGCAATCATTTTTTTTATATAAAACCATAATTTAATTACACAAGAGTATCAAAAACGATTTTTTAGTCAAATAATCAGTATTTACGAAGACAAAATTTTTATCCGAATAATCTTTTCGATAAGGAATGCGACACTCAATCCATAATGGTTTGAAGGGAATTCCATACGGATTGATTCCGTAGCATAGACACAATGCGTGAACCGTTTTAAAATATTTATATAATAGACCTACATATTTTTTTCATAAAATTTGTTGTGATGGAAAATAAAGAAGAGGTGGAACATCTTGGAGTAAACTATGAAGGAGAGGAGGACCAAATGAAGGACAAGTACTCAGTCTCAAGCCTTTCTACTTAAATTAGCACAACTCCACCCAACGGTGTGCATTGCGTTACTGTGATTCGAGGTAAATTGATTTGCAAATTGGATTAATAAAAAATAAAAAAATGCATAACTCTTTACCAATAGGAGAATGAGATTGCATTCGTCTAAAAGCTGACCTATTTCTCAACATGAGCCAGCTGAACTAGTTCTAAGTTGCTGGGAGGACCTACTCTCTTGCTAAATCTAACACAAAGAATTAATTCGAAGATGATGCAACCTTCGAACGCGGCATCTACAAAACTAATTATGCTTTAAAATTTTAGTAAATACACGAACAACTATACTGCGGTAAAATATATTATGAGTGTGTCATGAAAAGAAAAATGTAAATATTCCTTTAGTTATAAATATTAAATGTCAATTTTATACGTCTTTCTTGTTTTATATATTTTATATAAAAAGAACTTTTAAACAAATGAGATTAATTTAATTTAATTTTTAATTAATTTTACAATTTTTTAGGAAAAGTTTAAAGAAAAACAAAATTTTAATTCTTAACGGCATGCAAAAAAAATCTGAGGCATCATTTATATTACTAAGCATTTAATACTTTAATAAAATTTCAGATATTAATTATCATTTTAAACTCTTATACACATATCACAAATAGAATAAAAATTAAAATATTCTACTATTTGAAAGAATATTTAAAAAATAGAACTCCATCCATACAGTTCTTCAGTTAATGATGCTTCCCTTTTAAAAAAAATAGTAAACCTGATGCTGACGATTTAAAAAAACTTTTTTTCAGCAAATCTCTTCAACAGAACGAATTAGCTTAAATAATAAATCATAAATCCACTAAAGATTTTATATTTCAATATTTGTTCAGTCCCATATAGTACATAAATAATCAAAATCTCTGCGGTTGTTTCTTTATTACACAACTCTTATTGGAAGTATGCATATAATAAAAATAAAAATTATGAGTCCTATTGTTTTAAAGCTGCAGCAGAACTTATTGAAGTTTTGCCCATAAATTTCTGATCAAACAATTATGCAAGAATAGATTTTCCATGTCCATATGTAGTTTAGAAAAAAAATCAAGCTTTAATTAAAACCACTGAAAGTAATCTGGGCTGCTCAAGCGAGATGTCAAAGAAAAAGAAATCGGAATAGCTGTCTAAACTACTTTTTCTGCCATAACGATATGGGAGGCTAGTGCAATTGAAAGATTGATAGATTTATTTTGTAAAAATTTTCATTGCTGAAGGTTTTATTTAAAATTAAAAATGATGTTATCAAATTATTCAAAAGATTTTCACTTTTTATTTGATAAAAGTAAAAAATTGTTTGTCGAATATTCTGGTAAAAACAACATGCTTGAAAACGAAGCTTTTAAAATTCTCCGTGTGAATTTTGATTCGAGTATACATACATTTCGATTCAATTAAATCTTTATATTAAAAGTCAAGTAAAACCTTTACGCGATTTGAAAAAAAAGATATTCATTTCCATTTTATTTTACTATGCGATTGAAAGAACATGAAATCTACAGGTAATGTTTTAAAACATCCACATGATAAAGAAACACATTCGAGCATCTCATATTCTTGACTTAATGGCCTGTATTATGCTGATGCTTTTTAGAATTTATTATGAATCAGATACTCATATTGTTTAGTCCCAAAAGTCACTTAATAATTTCATGATTAGTGTGTTGTACTATCCAAGATTTTGATTAATGCTAAAGGATTATTAAAGTTTCTCTCCCTTAAAAATTTAAATAAATCTGAAAAATTAGTAATTTAGGATTCTCTTTCAAATTATCTTTATACTGATTTAATTATAAGCAATAATTTCTGCATTAATAAAAAAATCGTGCAAACAACTCGTTTATAACAATCTAATAGAATTTAAATCTGCAATATTATACATTAAATATACATTTACACAAAAAGGGGGAAAACAATATTTTTTCAAAATCAAATCTGTCATTTATAAGAAAAATTTAAACTCATTCAAATGCTAACAATTGTAGATTCAAGTTACATCGATTATGCATTGATAACCAAAGAATTTCAAAAAAAAAATTAATACAATTTCATACAAATGATAAAAATACTTATTTTTAAATTCTTTGACAACAGCAAAAAAATTCATTACGTCATATTTATAAAATAAAACAAAATTGCTTTGCCATGCTTTTCAAAGTTTATGAAGATTTACATCCGATGGAAAAATTAATGCTGAAAATTTCTGATTTACATTTTGTAAAAGCGAATAGATTTTAAATTAACTCTAAAAATTAGTTATGGATCGTCAATTAGTTCGCAAAAAGTAAACAGAAAAATTGCGTGCCATTTATAAAATGTACATAAATACTACTACATATCTTCACTCGAAATAGATATCCGTGCTTTTATACATTTATTAAAAGAGAACTGTCGCCTTAGATTTAAATCTCAAAGCTCGCTTCTCATTTATAAAAGCAATGGCCCAAAGGCACAAATTTATAGCTCCGAGGCAGATATTTCATCGGATGATTGGAATAGTTTCACAAATTATCACGATATTAAGGGGAACATGTGAATGTGAAAACAATAATCATATTCAATTACAGTTTCGAAGAACAGATAATGAATACTGAATTATTCAACAGTTCTGTAACTAGATTCGTATTTAGGAAAGTATTAAATCATAAACCTTTTATTATAGCATTTAGACTTTTTTTTTGTGTGAGAGTGTGTTTCTTTTTTTAATTTGTAATCCTAGGTTTGCTTGATTTATGTCAGCAAAAGGCTAATGAAGTTAAATTTGCATTTCCTTTCCTTTTATTTGCGTCTTAAGAGATTTGCAGAAATGTATATTTTATATTGTCCATTATGTAAGAGCGGATGCTACTGCATAAAACAGAGCGAATAAAAAACAGGAAGCAGTTACCTGCAGAGAGGCAATGACCCATCTCCTGGCCCTTTGAAAAATATCTTCATCGGACCAATCAGGGTGCTCTTCTTGGATTTGCTTTGCAACTTCATTATGCCATCGAAAAAACACAATTCCAAATGCGAGAAGTGCTGGATTTTGATTTGACCTTGGTTCACCTAATACTAAGAAGAAAAACGTGAATTTATTTCAATAGTTCATTGAAAAGCATGACTCCTTTTATTTTGATGCATCAAAATAGTTTCTTTCGAATTGAAACAGTTTATTATAAGATAATTCAATATTTATTCTTAATATTTTTTCTTTCAAAAATGAAAGAAATTTGTGTTTAAAAATATTTTGTCACTATATCATTCTTTGTGATTGCTCATATTTTCCATATAAGATTAATTTTTGAGGTATAGTTTAATATCTGTTTTCATTGATAAGATGTTACTTTTCGGATGAAACTCAGAAATAATACAGCAAATTAACATTAAAAAAAACTTACGGAACATTCTCTCAGGACTCAACTTTTTCAAATATCTAGCAGGAGGCGAATTGATAAGAGGAGCTCTGGCGGTATTCCGTGGTGGAAACATTCCGCTAGAATCTGTTTTTAGAGTTCCATTTTGGAAAGAACGCATGCTGTTCACCCAAGCTTCACTAGTACTGTACACAAAGCTTCCATCAATCCAACTTGTCATTTGGTTTAGCTAAAAAAAGTAATCAAATTAATTCCAAGAATCTCATTTAATCATAAGCAATCAAGTTAATAAGAACTGCAGTTGAAGTATTTGTTTTTGGAATGATTTACAGACACCAAATTAAACAGCTTATAGATCGTAATCTATATCTGCTTGATAATGTAATGATTTTAAATGCAGGGGGTCACAGTAACCCAAAGGCTGATTTTCGATCTCATGATGGATGTACTACGATGTGTGCGTCTCGATTTGCTACTATTCTATTATATAAAATTACGGACTATCGTTAATAGCTCGTTGTGCTACTTTGAATACGAATATTAATCAAATGAATCTAATCTTAAATGCAACAACTTCTTTAACACATTAAGTACATCACTGGTCCTTTGAAATATTTCGCTTAATAGCTTAAAGGCTGAGTATAACTTCATTCCAGAACAAAATAATCTGAAATATTTTTCTTTCATGATTAAAGACATGCTTTTCATTGTGGACTTAACATAATTTTCCAGATGAATGGATTCGATGATCGAAATCTACTACAAGAAGGTTAATGCTAGTCATTTCCACCACAATACTACTTTCTGTTCGCAGATATGTTGTTAATGTGATATCAAAAAAAATTAATAAGATATCTTTGAAACGCCTGTTTTCCTTTTAAAAATTCTTAACAACTGTGCGTACACTATGTATTTCTTACACTATTTCAGAAAGAAACAATCCTCTTGAGTAAAGTAGTTTGAAATAATAAAATTTATAATAAAAAGCAATTAATTAAAAGTAGTAATATATGTCTCCCAACTATAACTTTTAAAATTTTCAGTGTGAATAAATCTTGCAACAGCATCTGGCAACATTCACAGGTGGAAACGTTCTATTACGGTAATCATTAAAAGCTAAAGACAATTATTAATCTATTTTATCTGCTAAAGAAAATTCTTCAACGAGTAACTACTCTGAAGAATGATGGAAGACGCTTAAATTGTTGTTAAATGCATAAGGTATGCATTTCTTAATATCAAATGAATCTCCTACTGGTATTTATGTTATTATCTCGTCAACTGTTACCCTTCTCAAAAATGAGAAAAGCAATATTTTTTGTAATTACAGTAACTTTACAAGATTGGTTATTAAATATAATGTAAAGCGATCATTTATCTTTGTCAAATGCCCATCATCCTAACGAGTGACGGTATTTATAGTCTAATAAAGACTAAGCAGTGGAAGAGGTCCACTAAAAGGTGACGAGGAATTAATCCCGTATTTATATAATACCAGTTTATCGTCTTAAGACTTAAGGAATCGTTACATAATAATTTATGATGCAATTACTGTTAGTTTAATAGTATTACAGATTACAATTTCACGCATTATCACAGAAATTCTTAAGAATAATTCTTTGATGTTTATCTCCTAATAAGTAATGTTGATCACTCTAAATATCTCGCAGAAATGCTTGTCCGTTCTTATTAATGACTTGAAAGGGGTTCGGATTAACAATAAAAGAAGTTATTCCAATTTCGAACTCCCATCTATGATCATCGCTTTGAATATTCGCGAAACAAGAATTTTTTTATTCTTTTACATTTGTAAAAGTTTTTAAAACAAAAGCGAAGCTTGACAAAGCATCTGAAATTCAAAAACTATTTCAAAATGTTAAGCCTCGTTTTACTTGCGTATAGACAAATAAGAAATGCTATTTGAAATCATTTTTGGAAATCATAGTGCTTGCATAGTCTCGTAAATACTTAAAAGAAATAGAGGAATCACGTAAGAGAAAAGTATTATTATCCATTTAAACCTTAAATGTATTTCTTAAAATAAGTTTCTAAAGTATAATAAAATATGAGCCGTTTATTTTGAAAGTGGGGCAAGTCCATTTTTGAAAAAAAGGGAGATTATGGCAGTTACAGATAAAACTTGCTATGATCTTTTTCTGAGTAATAAAATTATAGTAAAAAGATATTCAGATTCTAGTATTTTGGATATGGAAGTTTTATCTCTTAACAGTATTGAAAATCTGTTTATTTTGAAACTGGTAAAAGCCCATCTTGAAATTATATTTGACCGAATATATTACAGCAAAATTTATCTCCGGTTGCTCTATGGTGAAGCAAATGTGGCTGTTTGACATCATGTCTGAAAGCTACAATGTGTCTATTTATCTATTTTTGATATTGAAAATCAGTGGTATTTCATAAATAATAAAAAGTATATTTTAATTTTGTTTTGATTTGGAGAGGAACTATCCACTAACTATTCAATTTAGAAACCAGTTCCTTGCATTTTCCCCAGGATTACTATATAGTAATACAAAATTGTCGAAAACATAATACATTTTTAGTACATGAAATTACACATGGAAATTTATTTTCAACCCAACCTCTGGAAAATTTTGAAAAGAAAGAAAAATACCGATGGAGAAACCGTGAATTGATTAACTATATGCTGGATCAGATTCACAAGGGATGCACCATACAAAATGTTCAACAAAACTTCGGTAGAACTAGATTTTGAATTTAAAATTATCGACTTGTCAACACAATGAGGAAGGTAAATAATTCCAAGTAACTTCAGATATATAAAATTATATTTTATGTAAGAAAAAAGGAGATTTATTACATCTGAAAAATACAAGGATATGATGGATTTATTACCATATATATCTCCCGTTCATCATGATTTTTTTAAAATGTTAAATCTTGAATAAAATTCAAGTTGATTATACCTACGTATAAACTGAAATATATAATTTAATTGAAATTCTTAATAAAACTGAATTGTTTGTTATGTTATATTTTCTACCAGAATATTCTTGGTTTTGTTTCCCCCTTTATCAAATGAATAAATATTTATCAAAATTTGAATAGTATTTTGTTTTTATTCGTAAAAAAAGGATGATGCAACTGAAATATTATTTCCCAATTAAATGAATGATTGCAATAATTCTTTAATTTTGAAAGTGAGGCAAGTTTATTTAGTTATAACGGAACTCTTTTTTTTTTTTTTTAGTCAGCAGTGTAAACACTATTGGATTATAAACCTACATTATCTGGTAAAACAAAATATAATATATATATATATTGATACTTACTAATATTCTTAAATTTATTGAAACGCAAACCTTTAAATATCTCGCAATAACAAAAAATGGACTTGCCCCATTTTCAAAATAAACGGCTCATATATTGAATTTTCCTTCATACTTTTTTATGCAAAGTATTTGGAAATAATTTTAAATATTAAAGTTAAAT
This sequence comes from Argiope aurantia, assembly GCA_026543865.1. NCBI lineage: Eukaryota > Metazoa > Arthropoda > Arachnida > Araneae > Araneidae > Argiope > Argiope aurantia. Next base: position 147,324 of record JAPMOR010010653.1, on the reverse strand, counting down.
ATTTGATTTATTATATCGATTTAAAAGGGGTAATTTTAAGCAGATATTTTTAAACTTTGTTGAAGTATAAACAATTGTAAAGTTCTTTCAAGTCATGTAAAGCTTATATAATATTCTTTACAGCTTCAACTGCATAAATATAATAATCAGATAGTTTATAGATAATTTATGAGAAAGACCTTAGCCTTTAGAACAGAATAGTTTTATTAAGTCTTACATGAAGTTGGGTATTATTACTTGCAAAGAATTGATACGTGATCTGTATAGAAATGAATACTTAAAATATAATTGCTGTTATGCTAGCTCGTCTCTGGTAGAATTAAAATCATCTAGTTAACCATTTACTATATAAAGATGTTAAAGGTATTATGAAAGCCATGAGAGTTTACATTAATGTATAAATTATTTTATTATCCCATACAAACTTACTAACTTTTAACTAACTTAAAATTTATTTAAAATTTTTAGTGAATGTAAGCAAATTATTGTTAAATAAGCAGGAGCACAACAAGCCAATAATGAGAATATTGCTAAATAACTTATAACAAATTTAATGGCTGCATTTAGTTTATCGGCATTTTGAAGCATTAAAAAAAAAGAAAGAAATTTTTCTATGAGTGCAACGGAGTTTTGACACCGAAATAGAGATATGGAAGTTATATTACAAATAATACTGATTTTTAAAACATAAATATTCTCACAATGGAATATTCATGTAATGGAAATTTTTAATAGAATAACATATTAAATTTTGAGATATTTTTTAAGTCGTTGCAATATGTAATCCGCTGCTATTTTAAGTTCAATACGGTAATCTTTAGATGCTGACATACGTTCTATAAATTGCGCCATGGGTGATGACAAAAATTTTTTTATTCAAATAATGTAGAAGGCATACCGCTGGCTTAGAAGATCAAATATGGTAAGTAGCTATTTCTCAGATAGATAATAGGAGCTCACTAAAGAAGGGCCTTTCATATTTGAATAGAATTTTTAAATTAAACATAATTTTATTCCTTCAGTAACGTCGAAGCAAATTACTGAACAAAAACTATATTTTTGAAACTTCAAAAAGTAAGCTCTGAAACTATACAATTTTATATCAGTAATCTGAATTTATCAAATTTTTGAATATATTTTTTGAGTATATTATATAGCAATACTTTCTATTGTTTCAGCTATTGAGTTTATGCGAGTTGGGAAGATCTCAACATATTTCTTATGTACGCGGTATTGTAAAAGTAATAAAACAAATAACGATGAAATAAAGAAATTCGAATTAAACTTAAAATATTATGCTATGATGTTTCGTATTTAAAATTTTACTTTCTCGTATGTGAAATGTGCAAAGAGAAAGTGTTGTTTATAATCATCAAAAATTAGAATGTTAGAGTTCAACGAATGTACATCCTTTAGACACCCTGCCGAAAAAAGCATTTGGAAATTATATCTGTATACCTGTGAATAAGATAATCCAAAACGCACTTTGACCTAGACGGAAGAAATTTGGTATATGAACTCTACTCCAAATATGTAAATTTTTATTACATTTTGAAGGAAATACATTTAGAGGAAGTATGTCTCTCCAGCTGTCCGAATACAATTTAGCACGATAACTATTAAACTAAGAGAATTAGATGGATACAATTTGGTAACATATTTAAAGTTTAGATATGGTCAGATTTGAAACTAAAATCATAAAGGGTTGATCACATGCCACTCTGCACTTTCACAATCATATAAATACGATAACTCAAAAACGCAATAGTTTAAATGTGTGAAGTGTAATCAAATTTTGATTTTAAATTGGGCGAAAAAAAGACGTCCAAAATGTATATTCGTTTTTCTATTACTTGTGCATTCCTGCGATCAATTGCCAAAAAATTCGCCCAAGATCGTATTCTAATAGGTTCTATTGTTCGAAAAAAAGCATACGATTAATAGCACATAAGTACATTTGCTAAAAAGTATGCTAGAAAATTTCGGGGAGACGCTCCCTTGATTTTAAACCTGAATGTATACTTTGTTCTTATTAAAGTAGATAAGAATTAAATTATGTTTTAACTACATGCCATATAAATATGTTATAAGCAAAAAAAGCTATTTTCAAAAGTGCATAGAACTTCAAATGAAAACAAATTCTAATTTCGAAACAATCCATTTTTCTATCTTTATTCCAATGAGATGCATAAATGAACGCTGAAAAAACTTGGAAATTCTTAGAAATTTGATAAACAACACACCAACAATAAGTAAGACATAAATGCACTGCAATTAAGTTCCAAATATAATTTCCTGTTCGTTAATCTTTTTATGACTTCCAATATAATAGAAAAACATGATGAGTTGCCATTATATTATTTTTTCCAGAGCAAAATAGATCTTGATATGAATGCGAAAGGCGAATTCTACTGTTCATCATTAACGTAGAGTAGAGGCCTTATCTCTTCCAAGTCCCTTATAATAGCCCATCATTTACCTGACATAACCCGCCCCAATTCCGGTAGCCAGAGATCTATGCTCTGATTATATTGTAATAACAGAACATCATGAACAGAAAAACCATTTCAACAGATTACCACCCAAGTAAACGAAGTTCAAAGAAACTTTCTTTATTTGTAATTTAATTGTCTTTGAACGACCCTTAAAGTATACATAGAGATTTCTGTAATTTATTAATAGTAGTATGCAGCTAAAAAGTTAAGAAAAACAAATTATGCATAATTGGAAAATATATTAATTATAAAATAGAAAATATAACTTTGAAAATAAGAAATTTTCTAAATTCTTATCATTTAAAACATATTTTTGGTTTTTATCCAATAGGTATTTCATAACAAAGTAACTGCCTACCGTTTAAAGAGCGTTGTTTTTAAACCAAAAAAAATTCCTTACCAATAATTTTATAAATACCTTAAAATTACAGAATCTACAAAATGCAAGTATATTCATTTTGCTCTTTTTCTGATTTAAAAGACAGGAGATCAAAATATGAGATGAAGTATGGAAATATTATCAATATACAATAAAGAACCATATGTTCCTTAATTTATATTGTACTTCATTTCACGATTGTTCCAATTCATTCGTAACTACTGTAATTATAACGTACTTTGTTCATATGATGCAAAACATTCATATTCTTTTATAATACCTTTTCGATTAAGATTGGACCAAGGATTACTTTTGAGGAATATAAGAACTTTAATACGATATCAAGTATTTCGATATCAGGAAATTATTTTGTATTTCAAAATACTAGTGACAAAACTATTCAGTAACATTTAATTTTATTCATAATGCTGCATTTAAAACTCGCAGAAATCAGATGAAAATTTAAGAATCTTTAATTAAACGTTTACCAGAATATGTAATTCGTAATATATATAATTCATATAAAATAAGAAATGTATAATTTGTACTAAAGATGCATTAAAGGTAAAATTTTTCTCACTTTCATGATAAATTTTTAATTTTGAACATTAATTTTAGTTTTCAGTTCTATGCTAGTTCTGAATACAGTTATATATGAATATTAACTTAAAAAATCTTAGTTTTAAAAAAATTTGCTTCAATGATAATATATTTGTAACTTTATGAACATAAAATTTCGATTATAGATACCTTCGTTAATATATCATTTTACGGCAATCCTTTGAAAGACTTTTTGTTGTTTCACGCCTGTACTTTAAAGAAAAGAATTACTAAAAACATAAAATTCAAGCCATTCATATAACCTAAAGCTCTATCAATTATAAATTTATCTCGTATTTGAGATTAAAAATTAAAATTGCGAATACAAACTATTGTTTAACTTTAAAAGGCACTCAGAAGAACAGATTAATGAAAATTATAATTAATTTATACTAGTTTTTATTCAAAAATATTAATCTGCTCTGAATACATTTTAAAATTTATGCACATTTAAAAATTAAATTCTTTCCAGAAAATATCATCTCAGACTGTCTAAAAGTAAAGATAATCTAATAAGCTGAAATCTACACCGCTAGGCAAAAACATTTGATGATGGAGTAATGCTCAAGTCTATTGACAAGATCCCACCTTTGTTTGAAATGCCACGCCTGTACTTATACAGACAGGCGGGATAAATGATAAAGCGGTTCTTTGCTTCCATCTTTCCCACAGTGTTCGATGACAACGGGGTATTTAAACTCCTAGTATCATTCTACTGAGATTACTTTGCAGGATTTCGTGAGACAGAAGTGACATTTACCTTCTAAGGATTAAAGCTGGATAGGAGGCCTGAATATTCGCTAAGCTTAACTGACAATGGGTAGATATTTTATTTGCTTTGGAGGGTAAAACTGTCAATTTCTACATGTGAGAAGATTAACGTCAAAGAGATATAAGAATAGGCGGTCTTCCAACTGAATTATTTATTATTGAATAACGTCTTGCGAAAGAAAAGTTCCGCTATTGTCAGTGTTGTTTTGTCGAGTGAAATGAATACATGTGGGAATTTTTTTTTTCGGTCATGACTCAAACACAACTAAACCGCATGATTAAATGAATCGATAACAATATGTACATATTCCGGAAAACCTTGACATTGACACACGTGAAGAATATAAATGAGAAAAATTTATTTTACATTTGTATTCTAAGCCTGACACAAGATAATTTAAAAGGACGGAAATAGGTAATTTGAGAAGTTCAACTGTAAACAAACTTAATTTATTGAAATTGCATAAAGCTACGAGCTCCAGCTGTTTGTTAAACATTATAAAGATATATTTCAACAAATGTATTTTTAGGAAATTTGAATTTTCTTTCTGTCGTCGCTTCCCTGCGATAATAGTTTGAATAATATTTAATTCTTTAGAAATTTAATCAACCGTACGAATAATATGTTGTTACAATTCAGGCGTTGTAATATGCTACATATAACTTATTAGTTTGGATAATGAATGCTTTTTGTTATATATACATCAAAATCAATATCTATTAATAAAAGCATTAATAACAAAAGGTATAATACAACGCTTAATCACTTTTACTGCGTTTTATTAATAATAATCGATTAATCACAAAGTAATATATATAGCAAAATTAGATATTTTATGTTTATTTGAACCTTATACAGTTCCACATCCCTCACCAAATTCGAACGAAATTTGATGCACATGTTCTTTAGCATTTGCAAGAATTAATTCAGCTATTGCTTGCGTTTAATATTTTCTGCTGAAATTTCAGAATATATCTTTCTTTTAAAACTATTTTTACACAATCGAAATTTTTTTAAAAATTAGCGTTTGAATGACACCATTACTATTTCTGTATAATTTTTTTATTTAATTTTTAATCACTTAATGAAAATCAATTTAGATACAATTCATAATAATTTGCTTTTTTTTGTCAACATATTAAATTCATTTCACTGTTTCATCACATCTATCCTCGCGCTACTTTTGCTAAAACTAAAGTTAAGTTGTTTTCATCGTACATGTTTACCTTTTTTTTTTTCACTTTAGAGTATAAGAAGCCCCTTTTAATATGTGAATGCAAGAATTTAACTTTAAAACTGTTTAAATTAGTTGGCCTTTCATATAATTTTTCATGGATTTTTTTTAGCTTGAGCTCATTGGATAAAATTTTTACATCTCTTAGTAAATTTGTTGGTTTTTACAGAATTATTTTACATTTTATTGCACTGATTTCAAAGACATACTTTCAAAATATGCCTTTGGGGCACTTTCTTCAAGTTTTAAAAAGGCAATCATTTTAGAAATCTTTTTTTTTTTTTCTGAATTCGCTTTATATAGAATTGCTGCATTCCCTCCTTCTAACCATTAGTGTTGTATCATTAGAATTCAAAATTCAAACACTGGATTTTAACTATTTGATTAAACATTAAAAACTTTTCAATAAAATGTTACCTAAAATAGAATGAGTATAAAAAGGGATTACAGAATCTGAAAGGAAACAAAAACAAAAAAAATCCAAAAATGGTTAAATTCATTCGCACCGATATTTAATTTGTGCATTTTGCTTCATGAAAATTATGCACTTCAGTATAATCTGAATTTTGTAATAAATTGATATGCTGCGTTTACTATCAAATGAAATAAAGATTTCGATGTACTGCTAATCAAATATAAAATCATAAAAACTACTAAGTAAGTAAAAGTACTAAGAATTTGTGACCAAAGGAACTCCTCATAAAGTTTTTAATTTCCCTAATAAAATTTTAATCTCTTAATATTAGCAGTATCAGATTTTAACTTCATATTTTGGCTACAGCCAGAACAGCCAATTCTAACACATATAGACCAGACGTGAGGCTAAGGAAGTCGCTTATCCGATAGCTTTAGATTAGTAATTAATCATCAACATTACGGGGTGTGAGGAATCTAAGAACTCTTAAAGGCTTATATATAAAAATTGAAGAAAACTACAATATATGAATATATGTATTTTGCTTTTTTACATCTATATAAAACAAATAAAAGTAAGCGAAGGAACGTATAAAAAGGTTAGCTAATCCATAATATTATCATGACGCAAAATTGTATTCAATCATTTAATATTGAATAGATATAAATAAAAGTTCGTAAAAAGAACATTAAACTTCAAAACTTTAATTTAGAAAAACATTATTTAAATCCGATTTGATATAAATAATAATAAATACCCCTTCCAAAGAGCTGTTTTCAAGAATTTAAAGTAAGTATTATCATCCTAAGATGTACAGCAAATCAATACAATATTCTAAATATTCAATAGAAAATTTGATAAATTTTTATGCCCCGTAAATTCAAAAATACCTTATGCTGTTATAATAATTACGTTCGGTAGCCAGCTATTCGCTCATAATATTATAAGTAGATAGCATTTCTCAGCATTAGTAACGTCAATATTGATTAACTGTATCATATTAAACGAAAGCTTTATTTCATATTATGCTAGTACAATAATTATATAGCATTCTCAATGCTTAATTTTTCATACAAAATAGCGGAACTAATTGGAGAAATTGGTTGAACAATCAAGACTATCACGGTTTTAGTTTGGGAGATTTATAGAAAATGGAGTGATGAAAGGTGGCGATCATTAATAAGTATCTAGGATCATAGGCTTTCAATTGAAAATCAAATTAAAGAAATCAGAAAAATGGAGGGCTGGAGGATTGGTCCCTTATTATTTTAAATATATAGATATAAGTGGAATACTCACTGTTTCAATGAAATCACTTTTAGTATAAAGATATTTGCGACCTGTTTCGCAGTTCTTTTCCCCAATAAAGAAATTTAAACTTATATTTTTTAAAGAATTAAAACGAATAATTTTTGTTCTCATACAGAACCATACTGAAATAAAAATTTTAAAAAAATGAAACTTTTAATAGTATGTAAAAATAGCTGAAACGCATCTAATGCGATTTTCCTTTATAGAATTGGCAAGGATGATTTATAGAGATGGCATAGCTATTTACAGAACAAGAAATTGGCCTTCCAAATAATAATATCCTTTAAGATTGACAATCAAACATCTTCTTTCGAAAACATATTTTGGAGGATTACTAAGAATAAATGGCATCTTAAACAATTTTTCAAACACTGAAACAATTAGAGCAAGATTTGGAATTATGGAACGAAACTATCCATTGATACTCGCTTCAAATAAATAAATAAATATATCAATAGCTGAACTTGGCAACAAAATTTTAAGTAAAAAGAATATCAATGAATTTTATAATAAAGAATATGATAAAATATTTTGAATTCATCTAATTCTTGACGAAAGCCTTATTAGAAAGCATAAGTTATCATCGTAATATCATGACACCAGCCTCTCTTAGATGATATAAATCTCTATATTAATGTTTCGATAGTTCATTGGCTCTCAGAGGACACAATTGCGTTGGAACGCTAATAGAGTAATTCGAAAGATAATGCGTAACGGTTTATAAGTTGTTAATGCTTCTACTTGAGTGCGCTAGATATTATCTCAAGCATGAACAAACGTGATATCAGCAACTTCCAATTACGAAAACGATATCCTCTCGAAGATGGATTAGATTTATAAATCAAGGCAGCTGCTGTTGAATCCGATCCGATAACTCATTGAACATTTTAAAATATACCTGGATGCTACAAAGTCTGAGTAGGATGTAATATAATATCTCTAGAAGATAGTCCTCTCTCTCTCTCAAATGCTTATGAACAGCTTATAGAAGATTATGGAGGAAAAACCCGTGACAGTTTTAAGAATAAGCGAGAGTTTTAAGCTTGTGGTTATCTTAAATAAAAACATGCTATACAACATCGATTTACTTATTTTGCTTAAAGAAAATATTTGTATTTTGGCGAGATGCATGTTATGTAATATTGTATATTAAATATGTTTGCTTGTTTACTTTGTATTCTACCTACTTATTCTTTTAATTTAGTCTAATTTTAAGAAAAAGAATTACTCAATTCCTTAGAAATGTTTTTCGAATCTCTACTGAATTAAGTACTTTTTTACTTCTAATTTGACGCATATATCCTTCGTTTGAGAGGAAGGTACGTTATGTAACAACCCAATTTTCTTCTTTGAATTACATAACTATTCGTTGTTTTCAAAGAATATTTATTTTCAACATAGAAATCATCTGATTCTTTCAAAGTATTCTTAATTATTGCTTCTAAAAAGAGTAAAATTTTACAAAACAACAAACAAATTTGGATAGAATCATTCTGATAAACATTTGCTTTATAAGTATTCCAATTTTTTAAAATTCATTCATAGTAAAATTTAAATAAATTTAAAAAACGTTAGGATGTAATAATGTATTAAAGCACTTTTGGATTTTTTTTTGTTGCCCTTAGAAAACTTTTAAATGTACGTTATGTCTATGCCCTCAAAATATTCCCTCATTTTAATAAATACTAAACGTATTTCAATATTATGATAAATTTCCAAAATTTTTATAGTGAAATTTATGTGATGCTCCCATGTAATTTTTATGCTTACATTTCGAAGTTACATTTTAAAAATTTATAATTTTAAAATACACAAATTTTTACTGAATTTTTTGACATCCTGATATAGCTTAAAAGTCAGACAAAAAACATTTGATTGATGAAGATTTCTGGAATTATATTACGCTCATTAAATGCGAGAGAGAGAGAGAGAGAGAGAGAGAGAGAGAGAGAGAGAGAGAGAG
>JAPMOR010010653.1:120423-138145 GCA_026543865.1 Argiope aurantia | reverse complement strand
AGAGAGAGAGAGAGAGAGAGAGAGAGAGAGAGAGAGAGAGAGAGAGATCGAACAATATAAAAGTATTAATTTTTAAAATTTAAGATACAATCTGTAAAACGTTTTAATATTGACAGAAAAATTTACATCAGTAAAACTGATATGAATTTTTCTATGGGAAAATCAGTAAAACTGATATAAGTACTTTCCCATAGTAAGTTTTCACCACAAAATTAACGAGGATTTGACACACCCTTAAAAGTTACAAGAACTCATGGTGTCTCATTTTCCAGCAGTTCAAATAAATAACTTAATATCAAGGTTGATATTAAAGAGTTGAGGTTAGGAAAGGAATTTCGCTGATAACGAACGTAATTGCAGATTTGTTGCTAGTAGAAATTTGTAATTCAAAACGCCCGTAGATAGTATTGTGAAGGCACATACGATTAAGTACAAATTTGCCTTTATCGCTTAATATACTTAATGCATCGAGAAAGTAACAATCTTAGGAGAATTCGTTCAACCAATCACTGAAAACAGCGCGCAATTGTTCAAGGTAATGAATTCAACCCTGATAAGAGACATCAAACAGCATTGCAAAATTCTAGCATCATTAAGGAAATATTAACTTCACCTTTAAAACAGGAATAATTATTAACGACGGTGTCACGAAGTAGCACTAATCAATCAAAATTTATCGATGGAACTTCTCCAGAGAAGGGTCAGCTTTATTAATCGAATGGCTCATTTCAAAAACCGCACGACGCGTCCTCGGAAAAACTTATGAATGACTATCTTCCAAGGATGAAACAAGAGGAAATATATGAATATTTCATTGAAAACTGATAACAACAGCGATGTTTACATCGTTCAGAAGGCATCTAAGGAGATCAGAATTTTGCATAGACTCTCAATTGCTCTTCTACACATATTTTTCCTAAATAATTCAAAGATTGGTTCACAATTAACTTCTAGAGATAAGGTAAAAGACGTCATTCGCAGTACAATGATTTATTTCATTTCAAAAATAATATATTTATCGCTACATTTTAACAATTAAATGAATAAAATCTGATACACATTTATAAAATGGTATTTAATACAGTTGTCAACATATGAAATGCTTGTAGGTTGTATTTTCTGTTTACACTCGACATTACATTCGAAAATTCTAGCTTCTGTTAAAATTTTCTCTCAGAAATTTCTTATTTTTGTTGTAAAGTTTATGTGATGAAAGTAATGCAAAGTCAAAATAAATGAAGATATTTAAAAATAAAACTTAGAATGCTAGGAGTAAACATAATATGCGTTTTAATTAGAATATAATTATACTATTAAGAAACTGCTCTGTTTTTTAAAACTTAAAGAAATTTTTCAATTTTTTTTTTAAAACAAAAAAAATTTAACCTTAAAAAAAAAACTAAATTTCTTCTGGATATACTCTTTTAAATTATTATAATTTTAAAATAAACTGTACAAGTTATCATAGCATCTTGTTTAGGAAAGAAAGTGCATTAAAAGACTTAAAATTCCACTGTTACATTTTTATATCAATAATTCGATTGTCAAACTAAAAACGTTGTTCTTTTCTTTTTTCCTATCATGTTTTTCAAGCACAATTACATATTCTTTTCTAATTCTGCTAAAAAAAATTTCATATTCTTGAAAATTTCTTCCAAGTTATAATACTCTATACGATGTTAGAAAAAGAAATTCAAAGACCAATATTAATGCCGTTTTTCATTAAAATATTTTAAAATATAAATCTGGAATAAAAAAATTCAATTAGTTTAATTATTAAAAAAATTAGAAAGCAACTATTTGATTTAGATAAATTACTTTATTTGGAAATAATTGGCATTTCAATGGAAAATGGTTGAAATATTTTTTTAATATTATAACAACAACAAAAAATCCACCATGTTATACACATACAAATTTTGATCATGTTTTTTGTACTCTCAAATTTCATGATGTTTTTTTATTCTTCATTCCGAAGTCGATATTTCTCTCTATGCTCATTTCCCATTACTAAATGCGAGTGCCCTTGCATACGTGACCGTACCAATCAATATCAATGTCACGAAGTTCAGAATCAGTCACGATTCCTCAGGGGAATTCTTAAATCGATACTTTCCTAAGACACCAGCGCGTGGGCTTTTTCTATTAAAGCAGCGAACTCGGCATCTTTTCGATTATATTTTCACATATACTGATAAAAATGCTGGCACGAACTCGGGTCCGATTTTCATCAATAAAAACACTTGGATTATAATGCATTTTCTTTGAAGAGATTATGGAAATTACGGGATATCGGGTCTCATTTTCCAAATGTTTGATTGAAATTTCTCGTGATGCCCTTAATACCTAGAACAATTACCGGCATGCCTTTTATTCACTTTTTGCGATAAATAATGTAGAGTATATTGAGAATACAAATTGAAGCGTTTTATTTTTAAGAAGAATTTTTTTGGAAAGGAAATCTTTTTGTTCGTATTCTCGTGATAGATAGTAAAATTGTCATACGTCAAAAGTAAAATACCATTTTTTCTAAATTGTTTCAAGGAATTTTTTCATACATTTTTATATACAATTCTTTTTAATATAACTCTTAATCTTTTATATACCTTTCACCCTTCAAATTCGTATTAAACGTGCGTACATGTATGCCGATATTTCAAATATAGTAATATGTTGAAAAATTATTTTGTAAATAATAATTTATAAAAAAAAAACGGGTGGTGGTTGTTTGTACATAGTTAATGAGAAGATCTTCAATCGGTTTCTGAACAGCCATTGTATACATATCAAACTTTAAATATCCAATAAAAAAAACAGTAAAGGCAATTTTCCACAAATTTGTCGTAGTTTTTAAAATATATTCATAAGCCTTCAAAAGAATATCTATAGGCTACGGTCCCAATATTTTTAATTGTACAGCTAACTTCCAATTTACATTATTCATATTCACCATTTTGCTGACAAAAGATTTCACATAAATGAATCTTATAATTGCTGTAAGTAGATAGTTAGCCTAAAAATTTTCCGCATTTATATAATAAAGACTAAACATAATATTCCAATAATAATGAATTCGATACGAACAAAGTATTTTTATAGTAAATTGTTAATTTATATAATAAGCAACGAATGAGAATATGTCTAATTTTTATACTAGAATAGCAGGTTATAAGGCGATAGCATACGGAATATGAAAATGACGTTTTATTCCTAAATCAGCTTCTCAATCGCCATTTATTGATCATTCAAAATATGCCATTTCAAATTTTAAGAATTTCGTAGTTAAAGGGTCTTTTGAACTACGTTTTTTGTTTGTTTTTTTAACCCTTAGAAACCCGATTTTCCGAATTAACTTTTTAAAAATATCAATGTGCTCATTTCAGTAGCCAGATAAAGGGGAAAATTTTAAAAAAATGTCACAATACATATTTTATACATTACATTATAATATATTATTTATTTCGAAAAAAAGCATGTATCAAGTTTGATATTTCAGGCATTAAAGTCATAAATATGCCGCACTAACTGTTAATTATATTATAGAAAAAAATAAAATACTCTCCTACCTCAAAAGTATTTTTATTTTCCTAAAAAATGAAATGTGTCAAAGATTTATTCCACTAAACTTATTCTAAAAATATGTCACTCATTCAAATGTGCCGAGAAATCAAAATATATTATTTAAACAATTTTGACAGCTGACGTTTATTTTTTTTTAACTTTTGTTCAAAAGAACATTATGTAACGGCCAAGTAGTATTAAATAAACCAACTGAGAATGTACAATCCGATTTAAAAATCCGGTATCCAATTTGAAATTTAGGGAATTTAAAGGTTAAATAGCAACTAATATAAAATTCGTTGCTCTATCATTAAATATGCATAAAAATTGACATAGACACAGTTAAAAGAAATATGCGATGAATGGAAATAATTCAAAGCCTTGTTTAAATAAAGGCCTAATACTCATCCAAATCATATTAATATTCTTACATATCTTGCAGTATATATATTAATTTACACCAATCAATTTATAAGTATCGATATATAATAAATTAGAAAATACGATTATGAAGTTCAAATATAATTTCAATCTGCATGTATAAAGAGAAAACTCGTTAAAAAGAGAAAAACTTGGGGAAAAAATGTGAAACGTACACAAATCCTTTCAGCTATTATCAAGAAATCAACGAACCAAAAAGACAATTGCAATTGTATCCGAATTATTTCAAGCGATTATCAATACCGATTAAAACGAAATCGTATTTTAATATCATAATATTGCTCAACAAATTTTGACAAAATTCGGTTTGCCTCTTTTCGACTATTTCGAATTCATCTCTTTTAATCCTATTAAATATTTCCCAACCAATTATTTGGGGCAAACAATAGTTAAAAGCTGATATTTTAATTTCATACACATTGCAATATTAACAAGAAGTAACAATAAAATAGATAATTACATAAACGTTACGTTTAAATTTTAAAATGAATGTTTAGAAAAAAAATTGCCAGTTTTCCTTGCCAATTAATATTGACCTTATTTATCAATTCCTTTGCTATTTGAAAATTTCGCAACAGAATAATTTTTATTTTTAATTTTGTCCCAAAACCGAAAAAGTAGAAGAATGAAATAAATTTTTACTCTTTCGAATTCACTTGCATATGAAAGAGCTAGCGATGGGGGGGGGGGGAACCACAGTTTGAAAGAACTGATTACTAATATCAATCTGTACCTGTTCTCTTGGACTATTCGGTGACTGGCCTGTCCTCGAGTCATAAAGAGCTCTGTGGAAGGGCATAAATTTATGCCCCCTGCACGATTTGTCATAGATGTCATCGCATGTGTCGATCTCGATTTTATGAAGCTCGATTGGACAGCCCGCTTCACTTGCCATCAGTATTTCGGACGTCACCACTTGACCTGGAGGCAGATGAGAAAAATATATAATTACTTTAATCGGTTGGAAAGGTACGTTTAACGGACATTTCAAAGTAACCGAATGATTAAACCTTATTTTTCAAACTTATGGAGTTATATACATCTCTGTGACTGGAAAGTAAATAAAAGCAATTCATATTTTCTTTGTATAGATTTCATTTTGTTAAAAGGTATAAATCATGTGATCAAATCTAATCAAACGTCTACTTACAGGCATATTCTGTCTTTTTTCAGATTAAGATATTAATTATATTTTCTAATCGGTTAATCAAGATTCATTTAGGTTTTTTTCTTCTTCCTTTAGATGGACAGGTTATGAGAAAATATGTAATAATTCATCTGGAAATTAGTAAAATATTCTACAATTACCATCATTCACGTGGCCTTAAAAAGCTTATCATTTTTCTCTGATTATTCATAATAAGTTAAAATCAAAATCTTTACTACTAATAAAGATGATTACCAGTGTGTGTGTGTGTGTTGGCGCACTGCAGGCGAGACCGTTTGATTTAGAGCTATCTAACCTGGCACAAATACCCTTCGGATGGCAGAAAAGGTGTATATACACTTTGTCGCTAGTATACTAAGAAGGGGATATTGCATAAATTATTTAAAAAATATTCTACACATAAGATTATAATGCTGACGTATTTGATTTTCTGTAGTCATATTTTTGAAAAATATGTTTAGTTTCAGTAACAAATTTTCGTATTTATTGAAATTTAATCTCTTCTGTTTCAAATTTAAAATCTTACATTAGTTTATAGAAAATTAAAAAGGTATATAATAAAATGAACAAAATATCGTAAGCTTTCTATAATAATATGATTATTGAAATCTGAAGCTCAATAATATCTTGTTGAAGAAGCTATTACGAGACCCAAGTACACAAATATTTTAATTAAAACTTTTAAAGAGCATTATTCCTGGAGAAGCAACTGATCATCAAAAGCGGCTAATCAAACATAACAAAAATTTCTGACTAACTAGTTGGTCGACTTCGATGCGAAATATACAATTAGTACTATTCTGACACATCAGCTACAGATATTCTATCTTGTAAATCAAATTTCTATATGCTCAAATAAACTATAACATTTTAGTAGGTTACTCAGAAAGATAACCAAAATAAATTTTTTGGAATAATTAGTTTGAATAGATTTCTAAAAGTTTTAATAAAAGCGTTTCTATTAATATACTTAATACTATATTTAAATTTACCAGAAATGAAGGCTTCAAGAATTATAAAATATTTGCAGTCCTGATTAAAACTCATCACTTTTCTCTTTTAATCATCAAATTGTAGACGACATTATCCGATCGTAAAACCAACATAATAGTTAATAGAAATAATATCCCTGCATAGTTATTTCCTGATAGCTGTCTTGTGTTCATCATCTGAAGATGTTCCTGATAAGAATTCCTTTAGTTTTGGAAAGAAAAAAAAAAAAGAAAGGTATAGCTAGAAATAAAAATGAGGACCATATGGTACATGCCACTCCTCTCCCATTCGAAGCTATTTACTCTATTAAGTTTAAAAGGCAGCGGACTGGCATCGTAATGAAGTAATCTTATTCAACAAGCCTGCTCGATACTTCACTAACAATTTATTGCACCCAACCGCCTCAGATACGATAGCATGCGATTTTTTTTTTTTTTTTACTCTAGGGAACAAGTTAAAATGTTAAAGAACTAAAGTTTTTCATTCTTTTAGGCAAAACAATCTCATTTTTTTATTAATATACTGGATGAATTTTACAGAAAACACTCTTACTTTGGTAATACTCATTGTGCTGATAACTAGTCATTACTTCCAAAATTATGGCAATTTTACGATCATAATGATCCATTAATGCTGTTTTCAAAGGTTAAAACAATTTTTAAAGAGCACATGTATTTTTGAAACTTCTATAGCTAGAAACCAAAACAAAAGAATTTAGATTCTAATCGAACACTATCTCCATAAGTTCTGGCGCCTATTAACGTGCTTTTTAGCGAACCATATCGGACCTTAAAAGATAAAAAAATTGACTAAATCATTGAATCTTTCCCAGGTAATTGCTCGCAGGTTGAATCTTTTTTTGATGTGATGTACTTCCATTCCAGGCAAAGATTTATGCACGCTATCTTTGCCATCCGTAGCCCTCGAAAACAAAGGCGTGTCTCCGCTCTCTTAAGTTCGACAAGCATTATTTTAAGGCTGATGGCAGGAAAACTCAGCTCCCGTCATCTTGATGGTTGCTTACAGACGTCTCTTCCCACTTGGAGTCCGAAGTGATTTGCACTGAAGTCCATTAATTATAGGCGGCGAGACGACTGCTGCAGATTGAGATAAGCTGGCCGAAGAATGAATTAGACTCTTGATTAATGACGAGGTGACGGCTACTCCACGCTTGGAGTATGCCACGATTTTTCTTTTTTGATGAGCCAACTCTTAGTTATTAAATCCTGATTTTAAACCATCTGCAAAAAGACTAGGTGAAGGCTCATGGCTTAGACCCGTTTAAAAATGAGAGAAATATTATATATTTGACGTTTGACGCGAGTTCAAAACCAAGTCTTAATTTCGTAATAAAGATATGAAGAATAAAAATGACATGCGGATCTCAAAGACTAAAAGCGATACTGCAAACTATGTTTTCAATAAACAAATATTATCGCTTAGTAAATAGCTCATTCTTTATCTTAATAGTTAATTTTTTTAATAAGTCTGATCTTAAAAACCACTGTTATGGGATACAAATATTCATTAAAATCTCTGATAAAAGTTGCCGTTTTATGCTTTTATTAGGTAATCTAAAATAAAGATAAATTTAATTTAATGAAATACATTCATGATTTTAATATTTGACAGTCAGTTTTGGAAAATCCTTACTTGAAACATTACATTTGTTTGATCGTAACAAGCCATGGTTTCTTTCCTGCGAAATTTATTTAATTCCGCACGAAAACCGGCTAATATAAGAGAAGTAGTATTAGATATTAAAATCATTCACATTTCTCAAAACGAAAAAGCTGCATATTTGAAAAGAATTGCACAGAAATTTACGTTTTCAAATTTTAATTCAAATTAGGATTGCTTAAATTTAAAACCGATTTAAATGACTTAAAAATATGTTAGAAATAAGATAAATTCGGACGTATATTAAATGCTTTAGTGGACTCTTTAGTCACAGAATATCAACTGTCTACATTAGCTTCAAATTTAAAGAAGAGATTAATCGTTTGAGGAACCATTTTCGTATTTTCTAAAAGCCTAAAACGAAATCCTTTTCTTCAACTCTTTCTCTCAAAGTTTCATTGATTAAAAGATTACGCAACTCTCATTAAATTATCGATTTTAGAAAACAATGTTTTCACTGAAAAATAAATCCAGTATTTGTAACCTTCAAAGATGAGTTCTTGAAAAACAAATTTTGAATACACATTCACCAAATTATTCCTCTTCACCTCGGTTGAAGGATGATGAAGGAAGCCTTTCCACCTTTAAAAAACAGCCATGGCAGCATCAAAAATCAGATTACATCTGTAATCCAGTACCCTCTTGTGCAAAAGGAAGTTTGAATGAGGCTTTCTATCTTCCCCTAATCACCGACGTTATCATACAGCCGTTGCCTTTGTGAAAGCCGAATAGTAACCATTACCTATGTTTTCAAAAGATCAAAAGTTTAGTCTGAATGCGAGAAACTATATCTCCTCTTTTGGTCAAAGTTTCATTATTGAGATGCTTGTCACTCATTCAGACTGTAATTTAGATATGTCTGATTTCTTCGCAGGGTCACGCGACATTTTCTATGCAGTTTGTTTTCTCTTTGAATGAAAAGATGTCAAGATTTTTTTTCAATATTTATTCTAAAATTAATCACAGCTGAGAAAGAATAGTGGCTTAAATCTAGGTGTGAATCTCGGCAGTGTGTAATTTGTAATTTTTATTTTCTTCCGGTTAAAAGGAAACAAGATTTTTTATTGTGATAATCATTTTTAAAAACTGTATACTTATTTATTTATGACATTCGAAAGAAACTGATTAAATTAATGATGACAGTCTTAAATTATAAAAATAACTATCGAATGTGTTACATGCCATATGATCAGTGTCTGAAATTCTTACGTTTCCGAATTTTCTGCAGTTCTTTCATAGAAAATAAGTTCCAATTTAATAAAATTACTAATCATTCCATGAAAATTTAGAAAAAAAATGAAATTCATATACAAATTTTCGTAGTGAATAAATCAGAGAATTTTAAATTTAATATGATTTTGTTTCATATTCAATAATTCTATTACCTTGAATTAGCCTGGTTTGATTAAAATTATCGTTTAATAATATATGCATCCAATACGATGCATTAGAAAATTATAGCTTATCGATTAAAAAAGTTTGATAAGTTAAAACTAAATATTTAATTCATATCACAATTTTAAATTTAAAATATTAATTCTACTACAATGGAAACAACATCCTCACAAAAATAAGTTCCAGAAATTCAACTATGCATAAATAAAATTAGTGGCACAAAATAGAAAATAACAGTTGGTCCGTATTTTGGAACTTATTACAAGAATCTTATTTTTCAATACGACAGAAATAATTGCATAACTAAAAACATTTCTAAAATAATTATGAATACAAATTAAATTATAGATTCTATATTTTATTTAGATTATTTATACATTAAACAATTTATTTTGTATTTAATTGTATACTGTATGCATATTACCAAAAAACGTGAAGAGGGCAGTAAGGTTCCGTAAAGACGGTAAGCCATCATCCCCCCTCATTAAAGCTTGACTCAAAGTTCTTGGACTGGGTCTGTCCTCGCCGGCCAGCATATAGACCCCATCAGAATAAAAAGCAGGTGTTTTTCTTGTTAACTGACTCTCTGAAAAGAAATCCAAAATAAACTGATAAATCATATTATTATAACAAACATCCGTGAATGGTGCTTACTCTATCTTTCGAATTATGCTTATTGAAGAATATTATAATACATGTCAGCAAAACTTTTGTAAAGAACAATTTTAAAATAAATCCAAATTTATTTATATTCAGTTGTAGTACGATAAACTTGTTAACTTCTTTCTTTCATTCCATTAAGTTTACTAACATTATGTCATTAATTTTTAAAGATCTTTGAGTTGTCTCTCTAGCACTACTATACTACATCTTATGATTGCCGTGAATGCATCCCACACATTATTATATTGTTGTTAAAATGATTACAGTTTTGTTTGTCTAATTTTTTTAATAATTTCTGTTAGTCAATATGATTTACTTCGTTTTATGTTAGACATTTCACTTTTTAATCTTATTGAAATTGCGTTTAATTTTTTCTAAACCTTTTGTATGACATTAATTTTAATATGAATAGGAAAAAGGAAATTTTAGTAACATTTTTTTAGTAGCCACTGTATTCGCGACTCCACCTGCGTTTACTGTATATGAAAAAAAGAAGACACGAATATTTTTATGGTATTCCTGTTTGAGTTCTGATTTTCAATCTGATACAAGGAAATTCAGAAACAATTATAGCCATTCAATTAAAAATATAGTCTTGTTTTCTGATTCTGGTGATCATCAAAATTTATCGAATAAGAATGATGTTAATTCAGTGCCACAGAAACTTAAATGAATTTGTTCTCGTAACCCAGAAAGGGAGGAAAACAATTTTACTTTGACGTCAACAACGTCTTTAAATTATTTTTTTAGAAACTAAGGGATTCCTTCAGCTCATTATTTAATGAAGGGTATTGTAATGTTCATAATACGAATTTCTCTGTAATGAAAGAGTTCATCAATCACGAAAAAAAAAATCGAAACACTTCTCGTTCGTCAGGCCAAAAAGCGATAGATTATTAAGTTCCGGTAGAATCCATTTGGCAATATTTTTTTTTTTTTGTCAAAGCATTTTTTTAATCATTTCTTTTAAATTCCATAATTATTACGAAAAAAATGAAATATACTTTAAAAACAGCAGCCAGTAAATAAAATCATAACTTTCATTAACTTCGAAATTCATTTTGACGATGGGATTCAATATGCATATATTCTAATTAATTTTCTTGGGCAATATCAATGCTAAAAATCCGAAATATATTTCTTTTAAAAGATTCTTTTAGAATTCCCTATCTAGCAGTCATTTTATTTTGGAATTTTAAATTTCGAGATGAACTGGTGAAATTTAATAACACGAAATTATTTTTTGAGTAAGTTTTTATTTTTCTCAGCTTTCGCATTCTAAATTTTGTTATGGATGATATTAACGATGCAGATGATTTAACCAATGCAAGAATACATGTATCTGTCACAAGAATTCTCACACAACTTTAAATGGTAGCGACGTAATACCAGAATGTATAAATTTTATTTCTAAGTTAACCGTGCTATTTTCAACTTTCAAAATTGATTAATCCTTAAGATATTTAATTAAATAAATGAAATATATTTCGAAATTCAAATTAAAATAATGTTCACCAGTTTCCGCCAAATAACTCCTGACATATTTATCACAATAAAATTTTTCCCTACCTTATAAAAAGCAAAAAATTATCTTTTTAATGATACCAGCTTCAATGTGGTACAATTTTCCCACTCATTTTAACAAAACCTTTAAAATTCATTTTAAATGCAATTTATAACAATTAAATGCAAATCAATGTAACGCTTTATTAAATCTTTCATTTATTTGGTTTTGATATTTTTAAAGTTGTGATAAAAAATATTATTTCTCTGAATTGAACTTATTTCGTAGCATTCATAACCTTTTATTACACTCGTGAAACAAACCAATGACGTTAGTTAGATTACTATGTCATGTTTCACGCTTATTCTTCATAATGGCCCTAATTAGTGTGTAACGTTATTTAATTTTACTGTTCTCAAAGTTATTTAATTCTATTCCGATCACTCAACAAAAACCTCGGCAACGAAAAATGGTTTTATTTAATTAATAGGAAAGTCCTAATTAATCAATGATTTTTTTTAAACTTCAAACTTTTTTATTTTTTAATTGAACAAAAAAAATCGCATTTAATCTTGCGTGTCTGGCCATAATGTATTAAAATCAGTCACGTTAAAAGCAAGAAAAAAAAATACTAAACACGTGAATTGCATATAATTCAACGAGCTGAGAGACGAAAGAAAGACTGCAGAAGAAATCGAAAAACTGTTTCATTTACTTAAAGAAAAAATCTAATCAACTAATGATTTTTCCAGAATTCTATAAATATTCTCTTCACTAACATATATCAGTGTTTATATTTTTCACATAATATTTTGAAAGGAAAAAACTACTTTCATTTTAAAATATTATAATGCACAAAACCATTTTCAAGACATATGCATAGAAATAAAAGATAATTTAAGAAAATAGTTTTAAAAAAATTTAAATGTTAAGATAGTGCACAATACTTCATAGTATTAAAAATGCTTAGCAAAAGGCTGCCTAAAATTGTTATCAATTAAAAGCTGATATTTTTAATTTAAAAATGGTGAAAACGTTTTCGGAATAATTTCTTCTGATGTGTCTATGTGGGTAAAAGTAGGATGTTAGTTAAATTCGCATAGCTTGAAGCCTCTGCTAAATTCAGAAATCTGTTTCATTTTCTCATAAGAGCTGTACTTTTCTTGCCTTTGACTGAAGGATTGATTTTCTTCTAGCTTCTAGGCATTGTTAAATGAATACTTTAAAACAAACCAAGATGAAAGATATGTAAAAAAATAAACAGAAAGCAATATAATAGTAATCAGGTAACTCAAAGTTATCAATTTCAATGCATTAACTTTTTAATTGATAGCAATTGAAAGAAATATTGTACAGAAATGAAACTGATTTCGCTAAAATGATAAAATTTTAAAATGGTTTTAAAAAAATTCTAGAATAATTTTCTCTGAAATCGCAAAGGGAAAAAAACATGAAATTTTGGTTAACTTTAAATTAATTCAGTATCTAATTAATTTTTCCACTCTGGAAAGTTGGCAATATATTTTTCCTTGCCTTAATAAATAAATGCATAAAATTTTATGAAATTCGATTTGTTGTTTAGTAGAAAATGTGAAACATACATACATAGCAGCAAAGACTAATTTATATTAAGATAAATACCCAAGAAAAAAGACATTTCATCATAAACATCTCACTATGATACGTTAAAAGAGTAGTGAAAAAAGTAACAGCAAAAGTAACAGCAAAAATTGCAAACTCGTGAAACGGCCAGAATTCATATCAATTCCAAACAAATAAAGACGATTATTAAAGAAACTAAACAGCAATTACTGGCAATTGCAAGACAAAATAATAAAACTTCTGAAGAAAGAAACAAGTGCTGAGCGTCAGACTGTTAACGAACTTTAAACTAGAGAGCTACTGAAAGCAAGGAGCAATGAAAAAAAGATTCATTGCAAAGAGCTTGTAAACCAGAATCGAATACTAACTGAAGCATTTGGTATTCAACGTACTAAATTCCAGCTAAATTGTATGATACAATCTTTGAAAGCAAATAATTGACTTTACTTGAAGGATGAAGCTTTTCATTATAACCCTGCTAATTTGAAATTGTCCGATTTTAAACAGAAGTCATTGCCAGTTTCTCAAAGCGCACATTTTGCGGTACTCTGAATTCCAAACATAAGGGATAGGAGATATCGAATAAAATTGCGTATAGCTAAGTTTAGAGAAAAACTTGTAATAACAACAAAAGGATAAATAAAATTATTTATAATCAATAAAGAATTAATTAGGTATTCCTAACGAAGCAATAAAATCATTTACTTATAAAGTGAAGTTCTTTTGTTTCTTTTTTAAAGCAAGAGAACAAAGATTTTTCTTGTTTGTAAAAACAGGGCATGTAATAATGCAATTTTTTAAATTATGAATATTTTATAATTTTTTGTTCACAAAGTATATACAATTTCATGAAATCAATGAGGAAATACTGTAAAACGAATCATTGTATTTTAAGAATAAGAAATTCTGAATAATGTTTTGTTCTTATCTTCCGCAAGTATCGCACTTGTATTAAATAACCATAAAAAGCGTTATACGTTCGTGTTTTAATGCATATAAAATTGTTCATCAGATTACAGACGCATAAATTTTTAGATATTTCACTTACCGACAGATCCCCATTCCGGATGGCCAAGGTTGTTATACCAACCATCATACCTTTGTTTCTCTGTATGAGTATACATTTCCACATTTTGGACATCTAAAAATAGAAAATTATGAAGCTTAAAAAAGAGTTAATGATGTGTTATAAACGCATTTATCTAACAGAATTAAACAAAATATTTCCTTACTTTTGCATGTTATTTTAAAGCCTGGAGGCAGATTCAAAGTTCAGATACATAATAAAATTAATCTACACATTCTATTCTCGTAACTAAATCTATATGTACAAAACAAGAGACTTTGAACTTATAAAATAAATGTATCATTTACGATGCACAAGAATGATCCTTGCACGACTTTATAATTCAATAATAACTTTAACTAGTCATAAAAGTATTGGTTGTAGAAATAACCCCATATCATTATGCATTCATTCATATCTACTGCTAAATGATGATTACACTTCAAAACTTGAAAATTGCCCGTATTGCATTAAACGTGTGAGCACGCTTATGATTCCTCAAGGTTATAAAATGCATAAAGGAAAGATATAACAGCAAAGTTGAGTTCTTTTTTAAACACTTATGTTCCATAACTCAGTAGTTCATCTTAAATTAGAGGGTAAAATCAAAGGTCAATAACATTTTTTATATACACACGCAAACGCAATTTTTATCTGTACATTTTGTCTTTATGTATCAATGTATGTACATTTGGCTTCAATAGCATTCGCAAAATTCCGCCATAAAAAAATCCCAACATTTCAAAAATTATCTTGTATAATGATAGAGACAAATCTAGATTTTTTTGAATATTTCGAATATTTTTAATATTAGAAATACAGTGTACATTCAAACAATATAATTTTGTCAGATATTTATCTGAGAGCTTTGAATGGAAGGGGGAGAAATTTAATATAATTTTCTGAAAATGAATAATATTTTGTAGAGAAAAGTGAACTGAACTCTCCTAAATATTCCTCAACCGAGATACTATAACAAATTATGAAAGAAATAATGTTCGATTTTATGATACGACCTGACCTTGAATAATCTTCCTTGCATGTACAGTGGATTTTATGATAAAACAAATATTTTAAAAAAGGCAAAATTATAAAAAAAAATCAATTTATATGTTCATCATCAAACATCATGATGTTACGATTAAACAAACAGTAACATGTAGAAAGAACGCATTCAAAAATGTAACTTTGTTATAAATCTGTCATAATTACCATAAATCCTGAATTAATTATTAGTTTTTATACATTATAATATAATATTTCAGTTACTATGAATTACGTCAAAGTTTAATATAGCTCCATAAATGTCCCGTTTGGGAAAAGTGAGTTTAATTCTCAGGATTCTTCCCTTCCGGAGGCCATTAACTAAAACTTTAGTGTTAAAATCACATAAAAGAATAGAAAGAATTGGTGTTGGCAACGACCTAAAAATATTTTTTTGGTTTATCAGATGTCTCAATATTGCCATCAAAATTATTTCGATAATACCCACCATTTCACTTGACAGTTTTGGTGTCCAATTCGATAACAAACTTAAATTTTGGGTTCTTTTAGAATTCGAATAAAAGTTCATTTTTATTCTGGAACGAAAATAGGCAAATTTCTAATATTAATTTTTAAATATTTGGCAAACCAAAATTTCTAGAGTTTAATTATATTAACACCCCGTTTCAATAGAATACTATGGTTATTTTTGGAAAACGAATCTCATAATTTTGAACGGCAGTTAGATAACAATTTTTTTATAGCTCAGCGAAGTAGAAATTTAAAAATTGTATTTTAAGTCTATCATTAATTTCTAAATATATATATATCACTTTAACCATTTTTTAAAATATTTACTCTAACTTACCAGGTATCTAAATATTATTAAAACAGATAAAGATGCTTTATTTTGGAATATCAAATATTTTTTTAAATTATTAGGGGCAAATATGAAATGAAGGAATAAGAATTTATAATATTGTCTTAGGAATTCTGTGAAAAATACTAAAAAAAACCTATTACAGACAAAAATATTCAATCCATTTCAAATCAAAAATTTTAATTATAAACAGCAATTTCTTAACAGAAATTTCCATTGATTAAGTTGAAAATGAAAACAGCTAATGGGCTATATTTATACGAAAACATATTTATCACAAAAAATATATATATAGCATGGAAACTAAGAAAATGAAAACTATTTTTCTTGAAATGTAAGAAAAAGACAGCATAATACTTAATTTCTTATATTAAGACATTCATTAATATAATAAATTTTTTTCTTAAGTATTTGATGCTCACAAATCAGAAGATTCTCGAAATCGTAATTCGACACTACACTTAAACCATCTTTAAGATGAATTCTCTTTAGCAATTTATTTTGTTGAGATAATACTGGATGCAGAGTTTTTTCACAAGATTACGTGAAAATTCATAAGCACTCGATTTAGCACCACAAGCACTCGATTTAGTTTAAATAAACTACTGGTTCTAAAAAATAAGAAAAATTCGAAAGATTAAAAAAAAAATGAAAATGACAGTCTGCCTTTAGATGCATGCTCGATCAAAAAGAAAACAAACAAATTAAGGGAAAATGCTTGGTTTTTACATAATAATAGGTATGCAAGTCTTCCCACTTATTTTGTATGCTTGTTGCATGCTTTTCGAACGAAGATGAATTTCCTGCAAGTTCCAGTTGCAATGATCCACTCTCAAAAGTGATTATTATTTTATGCACGAACTTAAACATGGCAGGAAGCCATATGCGTTGGATCACGTGACTGTAAAAAGTAACCGACCACAGAGGGTTTTTTTTTTTTTTTTTTTTTTTTTTTATGCACATACACACATAACAGAGGCTTTTCTAGGTTTCTTCAATTTCATACGAGAAAGTAAAATCGTCCTTGGAGCGAGCTGTTGAACCTGTTTCATGCTCCCGATGATAGCCGCAATCCCTGCACATTTTAAAATGCATTCATTTTTTTTAATGCAATGATAAAATAAATTCAGTATACTCTCAGTAATACGGCAAATATTAGACCAAAAAATTGACGGATTAATGAAAACGCAGGATTAGTGGAGATCCGTTATCCATCCGTTATTGCATAAAATATTATAAATTGTACCAAATTATATAAAAAATTAAACTAAATATTATAAACATTATAAAATAGAATTTAAAAAACTATAGTTTGCGTATGAATAAAGTCATTGAAATCTGCACTCAGTGGTTCGATTTCTCATTAACGGTTCTTGCTCGCTGAAAATCCCCAGACTATTAAAGCAGCTGGAATGATGCAGTGCCAAATTACTGAAAGCGTTTTGTACTTTCATCTGCAATTCCTTATTTTGAGATGCTTCTTGTAAGTGCTTTGCAAGATAAGCATCTTAACTAATATTAGATGAATCACATGCCTGAAAGAGTCAAGATAAGAAGACAGTCAAAAGCAAATTTATAATCCACACTAAGGCAGAAGTTGAAAAAAATCTGGTAAAAAGAAATGGGGGGGGGGAGAGTAACAGAAGGTAAAAAAAAAAACTATATAAAGTTTAGAATTTACAGCTTTTGTTTTAATCATTGTTCACTTTTACATTGCACCTATCGGTATTAAAAGCATATAATGTATATATTATTTCGGTAAAAGCATAATGTATATATTATTTC
>JAPMOR010010653.1:108036-120413 GCA_026543865.1 Argiope aurantia | reverse complement strand
ATAATGTATATATTATTTCGGTAAAAGCATAATGTATATATTATTTCAGTAAAGCACTAAAAATTTAACTTTTTGCATAACTTATATTTAATAGTTATATTTAAATCTCTTTAGAACTTAAAAATCAGGCAACATCATTTAGGAAATATTAAAAATTCAAAAATTAGCTTAACTATCAAACAAGTACTTTTCAATCAGATTTACGAATATTAGTCAAGTTGCAGTAATTACTGAAATTTTATAAAACAAAGTTTCAATTGAAATTTTAATTTTTCAACTGAATTTTTAATGAAATCATTTTGTATGCAAGATATTATAAAATGTAAATTTTTCGAGCTTAATTGAATAAATTAAAGTTTATATAATTTTATATCCATTTACCTCTATTCTGTACTGTTTCCAAAAATAGACAAGGCAGCTTTAAAAAGTTTTTAAGGAACCAGTAATTGAGGCATAATTGTTGATTATTCTTTTTCAAAAAAACTGTATTCATTCAGAGCATTTTTTTTTTTACCCAAAGCAATTTTAAATTAACTAGAAAATGTCACAAAGCATTTTTCTGATACGTCAGCTAATTTTCCAGTGATAAGGTGAAAAAAGTTTCACAACGGAATTCAAAAGTTAAATATCAGTCTTATCAAATACACTGATTACATTAAGCAGCTTTTATAAAAAAAAAGTCTAATTTATATAAACACAAATGCTAAACGAATATAAGGTGACTGCTTATTAATAAATGTATCCATTTATTTGTAGGTATGAGAATAGAAAGCAACAGTTTATAAGTACTGCTATAGTTAAATTATTAATATTCCCAACAACAAATAGATGCAAATTTTATGTAATTATTTTCAGTCCATTACATTTTCAAACGTCATTTACTTAGAAAAGATGTTTATATACAAGGTAAAAAAAATATGCAAATCAGAGGGAAAAAATGATTCACTAATCCTCAAATAATAATGCATAGCAATTAGTTGACATAGAAGTGGAATACGAAAGTAATGAAGTAAGTGTCCTTGCGAATGGCGGAATTGCGAAAAGCTCGTGTTTACGGTTATTAGAAGAAGAGACCTAATTAACACAGTTTTCCTGTGTTGCAATAGAAAAAAAAAATGAGTCAAAAGTCACAATGAAGGAGGTAGTTTCAGAAATTTAAAAGAAACCTTGTTCGATTTGGCACAAATTCGAGCAATCATTTTTTTTTCTTTTTTACACGCAACAAAATCGGAATGAAAACCTCGAAATCGGTTTAATGCGTTTTAACGGGCAAGTGCAGTTTGGTCATTATGACTACAGATAATAAGTTCCGGCTTTCAATATAAATGCACGTACGGTATTAATATATAAAAAGTTAAATTTAATAATATTTCTTATTTTTTTAATAATAGAATGCAGTCTAATAAGTTTTTAGAATATATCGACATCCTCGTTTTTATTACCAGGAAAGAAAATTAAAAGACATAAGAATATATTTAGTATAAATATAATATTTTAAAATTTTATATCTTAAAATTATTTTAAAGAATAATATATAGCTCCTTTTCCATTATGTTTTTACAGAATTAGTTAGACTATGATGTTACAAAATACTGGAGAAGTCTTGCATTATCTTTATTAATATCATATTAAAGTAAAAAACACTAACGAACCTGAAACTTAATTGCTTGTGAGAAAAATTGTTCTTTTTAATTAAAGAGTTAATTCTATGCAGTGTGAAAATATTCAATAGCAATAACAAAAGAAATAAATATTTACAACAATATTGCCCCCCTCCACCCAGATTTCTAGCTTGAAGATAGAAACGAAGGTGAATAAAATAAATGATAAAAGACTTAAAAGGACTGAAGAAAACCTCCCGAAGTAAAAAAAGGCGTAATTTAGATATCTACTCTAATATTAACCAACACGCCCACTATCTAAGGCAGGAACTTATCCGATATAATCAAGAGTAGAAAAGAACAACAATACCTTCATATGTAATTAAAAACAGTAATTAAATGCTGAAGTTATTATTAAACTCGTCACGTTTTGTTATAATTACCTCCATGAAGTAAATTTCATTCATACCGAGCTATTTTTTTATAACGTTATAATTTATATTGAAAATTTAAAGGGTAGAAGATTTTCATTTAAATTTAAATGAAATGTGCAGATTAAAAGGCTATTTTTACAACATTTTATTATAATGCAGCTAAAATCTTTTTTACCATTTAATTTTGTGTTTAATTGAAAACAAATTTGTAAAGATACGGTAGAACTGAATTCATAAAAATTGTTCGTAACTTCTGTCCGGCATACCGTGCATCCGTAGTCATTCTTCGCAATTAGCAACAACTGTCGCATTTTGATTGTAAATAAATTATCGCCCTATTCTTTCTTATATTATCCCAGAGAATTTTTTTTTCTAAAGTTGCTAATAATTCAAATTCATGTTATATTTTTATTTATTTATTTATTTATTTGAAGTTATGGTTTCCTCTTAATAAGTGACTTCTCTCGTCTACCCTTCTTTCATAAATAATTCTAATTTCTGAAAAAATACTGATCTGCTTACAACCTAATCTTCTAGACTTTATTTCAATCAAATTAAATTAACTATCAAAGCTATATGCTGATTAAAAATCCAGCAAAAAAAGTTCATGCTCTCTATGCAGGGCATTCATTCTTAATAACAGTTTGTCATTTACACGTTTTCCTTTGGGAAGCAAGCGATTATTTTTAAGTGGAAAAAAAAAAACAATTTTTTTCTACCTATTTTTTTAATGAGCGATAATAGAAAAATGTATCATCGATAGCTCATTAAAGGACTTTTAATGAGTTAATATTAAATTTATTATTAACATCATTTTCTTTTATGAACGATTCTAAAGATAAAATAAAAATAATAATCAAATCTCATTTTTTTATAGTAATTCGATAGATGTGACAAATCTACATCATAAACAGAGTAAAATGATAATCTTTGATAAGTTCATAAAAAATTCAAAACTGAATTTATATTAAAATTAACAATATACAAGCATATATTTTGTATAAATTAATGCATACTATAATAAGAAAAGAAACAGAATTGCTACTTTATATATCATTAAAATAACTATAAAATTTCCCAGAGTTTGCATGTCCTTCTGATAACACAACTGGAATAAAACATTGAATTACGTGACCAGATAAATATTTTCAATTACTGAATAATTTGCATTTTATTGATTTCAATGCATAGACATCAATGTCAACGTCAATGCCAGACAGAATTTTGATCGTTTCTGTAAACACTTGCAATCAAAGTGATTTACGAACTGTTAAAATTGCTGAAAAGATTGTTTTCCTTCGTTGGTTTCAATGTTATTGTTTCCTATTGTTATATAACAATATAATCTCTGCAAATAATAAAGAAGCCCGCATGGCTCTCTACAAGCAGACTGTTTGATCCATAGTTTCCAAACTTGGAACAAATTCACTTTGGAGGGTAAAAAAATGCAGCTCGGAAATTTTTTAAAATTTTTTATAAGATTCAATTTCAATGGTTCAATAATATTAAAACCGTTTTCATCGCTTTATCAAATATTTAATAAAGTGATTTTTCTTACTTTTAAAAGTTATCTATTCGGTTTAAAAGAAAAAAAAAGTGAACTCACAGTAATGCGAAAAATAACGTGCAATTTAAAAGAAATTACCCAAACAGTTACGTTTTTAATAGTACGAAGATGTCATAACTCCAATTAAAAAATCCATGCTGAATAAACAGATAATATGAAAGGAAAATAAAGCGACTTTAACATTTTGGTACTTCAAAATATTTTGAGTAATGAATCAAGAATATCCAGTAATGCTTAAGAGATTCAATTGAACACAGCTAATATTCCCGGCTAAACCGTTGGTCGCCAAAGATGTCGAGTAATACGTAAAGATCAACACCAATACAACATTTAAAATATCAGCACTGCAGAATTTCAAAATATATGTAATTTGTGGTATATTTAGCATAAGATAGTAATTTATTAATTATAAAAAGAACTATTAATATTAGTTGTAACTTTCAATAGTAATTCTTGCATTTGCTTCGAAATTGTATAAGAATTAAGTGCATTAATACGATTCAATAACTTCATTTCTGTAGATCAGAAACTCAGAAAGATGAGCTTAAACAACAGATAATAATCACATAGCTCTAGAGACGGGTGAGTGCTGTAGTAAGACGTTGTTGGAACAAAGAAATATCACTTTTTTACTGACCATTCATTAGAAAGATATTTTATTTTCAGGCTGATGTGTCATTAAATGACAAAATAACAAAAATACAGTTTTAGTCTCCAATTACATAAAAATTAGTAAGTCTGCATCAAACCTGGCATAATGATTACAAAACTTATGTATCTTCAGATGCATAGAATCAAAAAGTGGAACTGATAAGATAGATCAATTTTTTTACATAAAATGAACCAATTAATTTATATTACAGAATTGCTTTTCACCTTGTTATAGTAAATATCTAGTTTAAAGCAAAAACAATTGAATAATGTGTAAAGTAAACAAAAAAAACATGAATATTAGAAAGTGGAGATTTTTATGAAGATTGTGAAAATATTTGGAGGTAAAAATATATATTCAACCTCTTCTGGTAAAATTAATTGATGATAGAAGTGCAATATAAAAAATTTCATCATCAACATTAGAAAAAAATAAAACTTGCATCCATATTTTCCACAACTCGGTACTTAGTAACCTTTTGCAAAGCTGGGTCGCAGGGGAAAATACAGAAAACCTTATAATTTTTAGAAATGATACAATTTTTAAGTATATAAAAGAAATAATGATATAAAATAATATTCTGAGCAAATGTTTTTGCGCAATTATTAAAATTAAAATATTATTTAATCAAAAATATTAAATTCGATATTTTTATTAAACATTTTATTATCAATGATTTATTTACAAATTTAACTTGAAAAAGTGTATCCGCTGTAATACTCCCATGAATTTCAGAATTAATGAATGAAAAGATAATAAAAAAAATCAACGATAGTTATTTCGAAATTCCAATCTTTTAATTTATCTATACTATAGCAAATTTCATTCCGGTGGATTTGATTTATTTAGTTTAATACAGATAAATATATATATCCATTTTGAAAAAATAAGTTATTTTGAAACAGACTTCATGATTTTGAATCGTGTTCAGGTAACAAGAATGGCAGACCTTTTAAAAATTTCAAAACCATACTAACAAGAAAACTTTCACCCCTTACGAAATGAAAGGGCATCAAAACCACTTATGTGTTGGTTTTTCTGTGACATTAGGCATTCGTTCTCAAAGCTTTCTGAACCAAAGCCGAGACCTTGTCAAGCAAATACTTCACATAAGGCAAGTAAAAGAAAATTCTGATTGACTAATCTACACAATTTTACCATATGAAAAGAATAACAATTTGTGTTAATAACATATTTAATCACTTAACATTTCAATTTCTATCAGATTTTAATAATAATCACAAAAATCTAATGATTACGAAATATTTCCTCTTTAACAAAGAAAGGTACTCCAGAAATCAAAATTCCATGACTTGATTTTTTTTTCTCACGTATAAATACATTAATTATAATAATATTTTCCAATAATTAATTCCAATAAATTTTATTTAATATTAATCTATGAGTATTTTTTTATAGATATAATTCTGTTCCAAACTTTCAGTCACTTTATCACAATGTAAAATGATTCGAAAACATGTTTTTCTAACATTTTAAAGAAATTCATAATGCAATTTTTGTTATAATACACTTTGTTTATATTTAAAATATAATACAATGGCGGCATTATACTTTCTGTACTTTCCTGTTACCATAAATAACTTATTGAAATTAAGCTAAATTTAAATCATTTTACTTTAAGTGGAAAATGTAAACTCAAAATAAAATTTTAAATTTCTCAAGTGAATCGAATATATGCATGGAATGAAACTTTCAATCTTTGATTATAACATTCAAATTGATATAAATAAATAAGCATAATAAAAAAATTCCATATAAATATTAGATATAGAAAATTAATGTAAGATTAAGTAATAATAATTTTCATGGATTCTGAGGTAAATACTCATTTATTTTTCCTTCATTGTTAATTATTTCAGATTTCAGTTGTTTCAAAGAAAGTGATTAACATTAATCAGTATGTGCAATAACCAATTAAATCACAAAAAAATAATGCAATTATCTCCGCAATTTTCATCTTATTCCACATATCAATAACTTACGCATAACGTTTATGAATAGATTAATAATTTTTTTATCAATCTGTTTTATAGCTTTTTTTAAATTTCTGTTGATGTTCTTAAATTGGCAACGGCAACGCCGTGATGTTTCGGAGTGCCGTGGTGTGACAAAGTGGTCACGAGCACTTCCACATCATAATTTGGAATAGCAATTATAATTTGTAAGTTTAGAAAAAGATTAAAATTAATTGAAACTAGTTTAGATGAGCTCATAAAGCTCTAACGTCATAAAATTTGGCATAATTATTAAATTTATATTTTTATAATATAACTGTTAATAAAAAATATTTTGATTATTTATGGAGGAATAGAAAATTTTTAAAGAATTACATTGCCCATACCTTTTATTATGGAGACAGATCTAACTATTTTGTTTAGTTATTTTTTTAAAAAAATCGAGAAATTTTCACGGGTGTAAAACTGACAATTTCGTTACCATTCTTATCAATTCTAAATTCTAAATTTTTCATTGAAGCAAATTCTTATTCAACAAATACGAATTTCAGTGCAAATTCTTGTTTGATATTAGTTCTATTTTATATTGAATCTCTTGTTCTACATTTTTATACAATTTCAAATATTATGAATTATTTGTGTTAAGTCAATGTAGTACTGCAAAGAACTTCATTTATCCATTTTAATTTCATATCTGCTGCCGAAGTCCACTTTCAAGGATTTACTTCATAACTTAATTGCTAAAGTTCAAAGTCCTACCTATTAAAAAATTTCAAAATACTTCTCACAATGATAAATAATTTCTAATCTGTCTTTATTCAATACTGAAGATTAAGAATTTGATTCATGAAAGGACAGATAAATTTCAGCAAATAACAATCCTTGGTTTCAATATCTTTTGACTCCACCTCTTGAAGTTCCATTTATCAATGTTTATCTGTCAATCACATTTTTTGTTTTTTGTTCGTGCAGTTTGAATTTCCTTCTTCTAATAACAACACGATGAAAGAAAACGTCCTTCCTCTTCCCCAAAATGTCACCATAATAGTAAAAATAGTTTGTTTTTTTCTGATTTCAAGCAATTATTTCCTTTTTTAAATTAAGTGTTTAAATGTGTAATCAAATGCCCCAAATAATAGTCTGGAACTTGATTTTTTTTTTTTAACAAATAAGATCCAAAGATTGCTCGGGTGTTGATGTTATACATAAAGCAAAAAAAAAAAAAAGGAAAAAAAATCCTCCAAATCTTATTTTTTGTTATTAATAAGGCTTAAATACTAGCATAAAGGATTACACTTATTTTCATATTTCATTATTTGATAGCAAAGACATATTATACGTTAGAGATTAAAAATAACATGTTAGATTTGCGATAAAAAATTGTTTGCATCAAAAATTGAATTTGATAAACAAATTAATATTTTCTAAATAAAATAATATAAGAATTTAAGAAATCATAAGGTAAAGCAATATACCCTTAAAACTCAAATTTTATAATATATAAAGTATGGTTAAAACTGATACTATGTGACAGAATTGTTCCTTAATCAATTCGTTCCCATTTTTTTTTTAAATAGAAAAATAATATTTTATATTTCATTATCTAAATAAAGGTGAAAAATTTCAAGCAGTTTTACACATTTTACCTAAAAATGTAATTTTTATTTTTTAGTCCAATTTTTATGTGTTTTTTAAAAAATGTATATCAGTTTTAGCAGACAGAACGTACAGTAAAGGATAACATGATAAATATGAATTCAGAGAAAATTATAATATAACTGAACCAATGATAGTATTAAGACAAAAAAAATACAATCTAACAAACTCATATGAAATAAAAATTTGTAAAAAAAATAATAAAAAGTAATAAACTTTTTATCTTATGAAGCTTTTTGAAACACGATTTTCACGAAATATTTTGACAATGCTTTGAACCTCCACCCTCAAATCGGAGGTACTTTTTTGGTGCAAGCCCAAATAAATGTCTATTTCCAAAAAAGACTTAAATCTCTCATTTTGACTAAATGCAGCAACTTTTTTTCAAAATTTAAAAATGTTCTTAATAATGGATATTCTGTTAATCAAGATTAACTCAGTTTAAAATAGACTTAATGACATCTTATTCTAAATGAACTTAGAATACGTTACTTGCAAAGCAAAGACATATATAGATACAATTTCTTTCATATAGGTTACTATTAAAATAATTAATAAGTAATGATTAGTTGATAATTAATAATAATGTTTAAATAATTATTTAAATCGAAATTTCAAAGAATTCATTTTTTTTTATTTTATTAAGGAAAAAACTGTCAAAAAATAAGAAGTGGCGAAATTGGCAAATTAATGCATGCTTTAAGCCAAAACATAGTTTTTAAGAATTGCAATTTTATATAATTCTTTACACAAACATTATCATTTGTTGTTTACTGGATAAATAAATCGCATTCTAAGCAAAAGATATGATAATTATGGATCTAATAATTTAACTTCATAAAGAGTAATTTTACTGTATTAATAATTTTGCTCCAATAATTTAAATCAAAATTAAAAGAGTGTCAATAAACGATATCAGTATTGATTTGCCCATAAAAAAATTCCTATATATCATATATATAATTTATCCAAATGAGTAATTCGTTTGTATGAAAACTGGGATAATAAGATTCAGTGGAGCCTTTCTCAAGCGATATAATTTTTCTTATCATTGTTCAAAATGAATTAACAGAGTAACTCATCTACAAGAGTTCTTGAATTTTAACTATAAATGATTTAAGCTCTAAAAAAAATAAAACTCTTTTGACTTGATCATTATGAATAGCATTAATAGTTTGAATAGTCCATGAAGTTGAGCATCAGAACAAAGCAATTTTGCAGCCAGAATACTTTTTTTCTGTATCATTCTGCAATAAATCTTCATTTTTATGGCTGACAAAGGAAAAATTAAATGGCGAACAAGAAATACAAAAACTTATCACCGCATGATGTATTAGTCATATTCTAATGAAGCCATTTGCATCAATTCAGCGATCCTTTTGTCCTTCACCAGACAGTTGACAGGTTGAATGAGTTATTGTCTGCACAGAAATATCTAACATGAAAGGATTCGCTCCAAGATAAATCTTTTACTACAGTGTATTGTTGATACGCAGTCCTGAATGGTTTCTAGTTTGAATAGTTATTGTTTTCTCTCGAAGGAAACCAGTTCACTAGCTTTTGTTAAAAAGCGTTCTCACGATAACACATACAGTGGCTCCCAAAAGTGTTCGTACACTAAAAAAATTTGCAGAAATTGTGTTCTATACTTCTTAACAAAGCATTTTATTAGTTGGGTTTTTTTTAATTAGC
The DNA here is from genome assembly GCA_026543865.1 of Argiope aurantia. Classification (NCBI taxonomy): domain Eukaryota; kingdom Metazoa; phylum Arthropoda; class Arachnida; order Araneae; family Araneidae; genus Argiope; species Argiope aurantia. The sequence goes on along the minus strand of JAPMOR010010653.1, from coordinate 110,835 downwards.
ATCTTTAAATAGTTCTTAATAAAACTGAACAAATATTTTTATAAAAAATCAAGTAGTATTGTTCTAAAAAATAAATAAATAAAAAATGTCACAAAAGTCTTCGTACATCCATTTATTTAAATTCATCATAAAAATATCTTTTGAGGCTTATTTTTCTTCTAATTGAAAAATACACTAAAATCGTTTGATTTCAGTATTTAATATCACAATTATTTATTCTATTTACTTTATTCTTAGATATGACGCGCATTCGTAAAGAAACGAGTTTAGATGTACGAAAATTAATTATATTTCATTTTAAAGTTGGAAAATCAATTAGAGGCATTGCAACTATAACTAATCTACTTCATCCAACGGTGCAAAGCATAATAAAACGTTACAGAGATGAAAAAAGGATTGCAAACAAGCCTCGTAATGGTCGCCCTCAAATTCTGTCAGCTAGTAATCAAAGAAATATTGTGAGTAAATTTCTAAAAAATCCACGTCTGAGTGCAATAAAGTTTACTTCACAATATAATGAATCAAATGGAACTTCTATTTCCTGTGAAACTATTCGTAGAATTCTTCGGAATGCTGGCATACATGGCCGCTCTGCACGAAGAAAATTCTTTGTAAGTCAGATGAACAGAATTGCTAGGCTTAAAATTGCCAAATCTATGATAAACCAGCCAGAGAGCTATTGGAATCGTGTCTTATTTGCAGATGAAAGTAAGTTTAACATCTTTGGATCGGATGGGAGAATCATTGTATGGAGAAAAAAAAAAACGAAGAACTTAATCCCAAGAATTTAGTTGGAACAGTAGAACATGGCGGAGGAGGTGTCATGGTTTGGGGGTGTATGTCAGCGGCTGGAGTAGGCAATTTAGTATTCATTGATGGTATAATGGATCATAGAGTTTATATAAATATTCTCAATAATAATTTAAAAGTGTCAGCACAAAAATTGGGCATTTTAAACAACTTTGTATATTACCAAGACAACGATCCTAAGCACACGGCCATGAATGTTCGTCCTTTTTGCCTCTATCATTGCCCTCAAACTCTTAAAACACCAGCTCAATCACCGGATTTAAACCCTATAGGACATATTTGGAAAGAATTAGAGGTGCGAATAAGAAGGCACGACATTAAATCGAAAATTCAACTGAAAGCAGTAATGATCGAAGAATGGAACAAGATCGGTGCAGAAATAACCGACCGTTTAGTTAAATCTATGCCCAAACGTTTAAAAGCTGTTATAAAGAATAAAGGATATCCTACTAAATACTAAACATTTATAAAAATTTAGAAAATTTCATATTTAGTGATGTTTTTTTAAAGTGTATGATCACTTTTGTGTCCTATTTTTGTGCAATTTTATTTATTGTCATTTAAAAAAAAATTTGCATCGTAATTAAAATTTATTCTTCACTGCTTTATTAAGAACTGTAAAAATATGCTATGAAAAAATTTTCATGTAAAAATAAGAATATATAATGGTCAATAATGAGGTTTTTAATTGATTCTTGTTGGTGTACGAACACTTTTGGGAGCCACTGTAGGAGTTTCTTTTAACAACCAGGTATCTCGTTCACATTTCATCATTCAAAATGTTTTAAAGTCTAGATAAAATTTAAAAATATTTTGTACATAAAATTTTTATTAAGTCGTAAAATGAAAAATTCTAATTAAAGCAATACCGAAAGAAAAACAACTTTCATTTTACTTTTGTATGCAATCTAAAAAATATTACAATATCTATTGATAATGGAAAAACTCAATTAGAAACAAATTTTTGATAAAAATTTAATTAAAACTTGAGATTTTCCCTTCTTTGAAATATTCTATTGCTCGAAAATTACTTTAAACGATTTTAAAATTCAAGTTATTTTCCCATAATTGATACCAATATAATTACAGTGTAATTTTCCAGAATTAAAAAAATTAAATTTGTTTAGTAATTTTTAACAGTATATTTCATTGTTACAATGAAATTTAAACCGTCTTCATTGTTTCATGAAATGCTAAATTGTTTCATTTTCATTGTTGAAGGATAAGGAAGAAATATTCTATTCATTACCTTCGTAGTTTATATGAAGAATAAGAATGTGGAGTTATAATGTCGCAACAGAAATTATGCAATTTGAAGATAGAGTATTCGGGGACTTAAGCTTTAATAGCAATATAATGTTATGAAACCAGACTCCATTAGAGAGCCCCATACACATAATAAATAGAATAGGTGCAAGCCTATTGAAATAACGCGGCTTTTTATATATATCGTAATTTAATGCTTAAAATACTTTATCAAGGCTTTTAAAGGAAGCAATAGGAAAATTTAATTGAAATAATACTAATATTCTCAACAAACCCAATGGTTGCCAAAGGCGGCTAATTAGAAACAAAATATAAATTTCAATTCAAAAGATGGAATTATATATTTTTAAAACTTTTTAACCATTTTTCGATGATAATGTCTGGACCCTCAAGTGTGAAACCCAATTATTTTTTCATTGTTTTATATAAACATTTTTTAGCACTAACTTCAACTCTTTCCCCGTTCTCTCTAAAAAAAACTTTGAATGCGCCTTCATAATTAAAAGATATGCAGAAATTCAATAATATATAAAACAACGATAAAGAAAGCACTTTTGTATTGTCAATAGTTTTTAAAAAATGAAACATTATTTAAAATAGATTTAAATTATATTTTAAAGCAGAAATTTAGCATTAAGGAATCAGGTTTTATATTTGTAAATCAGTTTCACTTTTTTGTACCAGATAATCACATTTTCAATTATTTTTCACATAATGCATAAA
>JAPMOR010010653.1:84608-99932 GCA_026543865.1 Argiope aurantia | reverse complement strand
CTGTAAATTGATCTCATAAAGAAAACAAATTAGTTACTTTCTGGTAAAATCTTTTAATTACAGTAATGAAAACTGAATCAATTCCATCACATTTATTCAGAACTTTAAATCATGTTGATGACCATAGGAAACTTAATAAAAAAATTCAACAGCACTGCAGTGAATGACAAGAATAATTGCAAGCCATTACTCTTCCAAAATTGAGAAAGAAAATCCCTGCCTACACTGTAAGGTCATGTAAAACATTCCTACTTGTTTGTAACCCGAAGAAATCAGGCTAATTTTGATCAGACGGGGAGGGGGAGAGAGAGAGATTATAGATGTTTTTAGGTGACAGCACCATATGCTGTTGTGTAGGGCACTTTAGTGAAGATTGATCCCTTGCTATTTGTCATGGTTTATTACTTTTGTTTTGATATGGATTGGAGATTTCAGTTTTCGACTTCGGAATTGGATACCTGGAAGCAATTAATTCTAAGATTAATTGCTAATTCTTTTTAAAAGAAATCAACGAAATGAAATTAACCGTCTTCTACAAGATTTTTATTATAAAAATAGGAGATTTTTTTTTCTTTATGCAGCATTAGCATAATAATGCATTAAATAATCACTTGTTAAGCATTTATAAACAAAGCCGTAATACCCAAGTAGAGATATATGGAATAACCGTTTAAAGCCAAATTTAAAACTAATATTAAAATTCCAAACGCAGAAATAAATTTACGCTACGTCTAATAATTGTATTTAATTTTTTTATTTAATTTAAAAATTATATTTACACTTTTATTTCATTCCGCTTATATCCACTTTTGTATTATAATTAAATAGAATTTCAGTTATTCGATTAATATTACTTTGTATTATAATTAGTAAAATTTTGCTTAAGTAATAAATTTGAACGTAACAATCTAACAAAAAAAAACATTGCTTTGATTTTCTTAGAATATTTACCTTTATTTACCCACAATTGCTACATGGTAAATAACCTTTATTTCGGGTTTTAGACTTAGAAAAGCTTTAAATAAAATTCAACGTAAAAGATTGACCCACGATAAAAGAAATTCTATTTTGTGCATTTATTTAATTAAAAAAATCTCTTTACTAAGAGAAATTAAAATACGAATTTTGGTATTTGCTTTAGAGATTTTATAATCAAAATCCGAGGACGGCTATTTGGAACCCTTAGGTAAAGGAAAAAATCCATGCATTCCTTGCTGACATATATATTTGCATGTAACTGAATTGATGACGAACTTAATCGCTGTTTTAGTTATCGAATCATTGCTTAAAATGCGCAAAAGAAAAAAAAAATCAATGATATTCTTAAGATATATATAATACAAGTTACAGCTACAAACACATTGCAATTCAAAATTTATTATGAAGGGTTGAAATTCAACATACAATTGAGTATCGTTTGACAGAAAGGCCCCAAAATGTTAGGATGATCAACGGACATCTAATGTTAAAACTGGCCATGTTTATAATCACGTGATTCAAATATTGAATAACTGACTAATTTAATATACAGGATTTAAAAATCATAATAAAATCCTTGTGGGAATTTATCGCAGGGAGAAAAATAACACATTTTACATTTCATCAGTAAGAAATTTTATTTTTATAACCTCAAACCTGCTTAAAGAATTCATAGCAAAGACAATGACATACATATTTTTCATTTCAAAAGAAAAGTTTTATTTTTTGTTTGCCTAAGACGAGGAAAAACGCTTTTTACAATATAATTTTAACTTTTTGGCAGGGTCTTTCGTTGGGAAAGTGATACTATTCTACATATCTGAAATAGCACATGCCTATTTGATATCAATTGAAATATACTTAAATGAATAGAACTTTATTCTTCCCAAAAATTCTTACCTGGAAAAATTATAATTATTACAATAATTGAAAAAAATAAACTTTGAAAAAATTTAGGAAAAATAAATCAAATTTTGTAAGCAAAGGCAATTTATTTTAAGAATTTTTTAATTCTTTCAAAGATTAAAAATATATTTTAGAGGAACTCCTTACCTCCGTCTACCTAAAATAGCCAAACTCTTCGGGAAAATTTCTAAGTTATTAATTTCGTTTTACATATAAATAAAATTTCGCATTTTTTTTTATCTGGTAATTATTTTGTATTGCAAAGAATTTTTAAAAGGTCAATGCTTACATTGATGTTACTTTTTACTTTGATATGTTTGCCATTTTTTAATTTTCAAGCTATCCCGTGATATTTTTGGAAACTACTATTTGAAAGATTTTAGCTAAGCCTCAACAGCAAGTTAAAGCATATGAAGCTAATTTTATTACCAAAAAATATCTAAAAAATCATTTGTAATAAATGAAAATAAATTGAACGTAAAGAAATGCATTTAATCTTTTTATGGGAAAGAGTTTCTAGCTCTTGTAAATGAAAACAAACAAAAATATGCACGATTACATGAAATATTTAATAACTACATAAGCAATAAAATTTTGAAATTTTTACAATACTTCATTTAATACAGAAGAAATTCTGAAAAGAATGATAAAAACGCAATTTTACATAGGATCAAACAAAACGTTTCATTAATTAATTCTACTTATCAGACCTCGTCTCATATTTTTATAATACATAGTGAATAAGGATTTATTTTTTGTTAATGGCATTTCCATTGAGAAATGTTTTGAAACATTTACTGATTTCCAATTTTATAAAGTACAAACTTGTGAAATCACGAATCCAATTTAAGTTTAAAACTGAGGATTTATTACCTTCTATAAAAGATGTTGATCTCATAAAAAATCAGTAATTATATTTTTCTCTTTTAATAAGTGTTTAATTAAATATAAGAAAAGTATATATCTGCGTTTAATAAAATAAGCTCTTCCAAACAGACTATAATAGACTTTATTGCATTAATGTTTTTAACTTATCAAAATTTTCAGTAGAATAGTGGGTGTAACCAGGTTTTCAAATAAGCTAGATCTAATTAAAAGAAGAAATGCATCCAGATAACATCTAAGGTTTTCTAAGTGGCATTTTTCCCCCATCGAGTAAGTGAAGAAAAAGCAGCTATCCATCTTCTCCGTTTTGATGAGTGTATTCATCAAGAGTCTTTTATCTAGAAACATACAGCGTGTCATCTATCAGATGAAAAAAGTTCCTTAATTCGTGTGTGGGTGCAACTTCATAAAAGCATGTTTTTTCAGCCTACTACTTGTTGAGTGACTGCTTTAGTGTCTTTTAAACATCTTTGTTAAAAAAATTAAGAAGAAGAAGTAATCAGGATAGAATATTGTTTTTTACTTCAATGTGCAATTACGAAATAGTTAAAAGCTTTCGAAAAACGGAAAGTATGCAGAGCTTAATGTAAATCAAAGAATTGCGAGAATAATTAAACGTGTTTATATTTTAAGTTCACTTTCATACGGCACAGTATTATATCAAATACGGTATCAACATGCTTCTTAGATTTTTAGTTGTGTTTGAGCAGCAGATTTTTATTGACTACGAGCTCAGTATTGAAGAAATAGTGCTAGATCAATCAAACTTCGAGTAAAAAAATTAAGCAATCATTCAATATGAAATTTAAAAATATGATGAAAAAGAGAATTGAAATCGTCATTATATTAACAACACATTCCTGCATTCATAATCTTAATATCAAGGTATATAATTTAATAATTTGTTTAAAAAATATTACGTATATCTAGCTTTAATTTTTTTGCTATTTTTTTCAAAAGAAAAATAGAATGCTCAGGATATTCCAGATGGATCAGATATTGAGTTTCAAGTCAAAAGGGGAAAAAAAAAAGAAAAGAAAAGAAAGGAAGAAAGAATGGAAAAGAAAATATTCTATAGAAAAATATCTGAAAACTATTTCGAAACATCAGATGTTAATACACTGAAAATTATTCAGAAGTCAGAATTCATTTGTGCTGCCGATTCAGTAGCAAAAGGATACTATAAAATGTTATATGATATCCAACAATGCTCATATTCTCTATTAATAATAAAAACGTATGATTGCAAGAATGTGCGCGCGAACCAAATTTGGTTTAAACATAATTAAGAACGTGGTATGTGCACCTCGGAAATATTTTTTTAATTTTAATCAATTAAAAAAATGAAGCAACTTTCCGCGTTTTCTCGCAATAACTTCCAAAAATATTATAGTATATAAAAAGGACTTTTACACAAATATGAAATTCTTAAAATATCTTTTTAATGAGGCCAGTTTAATTGTTCGTAATTTTCTTGATTGTGGTCGACAACAACAATAAATTCTATTGTTGGAAACCATTTTCGTTATTTGATAAAATATTTAACTCGGTAATTTTCTTTTGTTTTAGATTCTGTTATCTGTGCAGTTTGTATGAGGAATTGGAAAATGATTTCCCAGATTGCGAAAGATAAAAAAAAGAAAGATACGTAATTAGAAGATTAATTCGAACAATTAGGTTTTAAATGACATAAAATAATGCCATCAAAAACATAACTTTAAAAAAAACCAAGTATCGCAACTCAGTTCTTCTATCGTAAAAAGTTGTAAGATCCATGTAATAATACCAAGTCGGTCAATTTATTTAGTCCCTACTTAAGGGTCCTTGTGTCTTAAGTTATTACGTAATTAGCTAACCTAACAACATCTTATAGTGACCATATCAATATTAAAAATCTTTTATGGTTTAAATAAATAGATTGACTTGGCCATCGCATAAAAACACAATGTATCTTTGCATTAAATTAGATTACATTAACATATTATATTAAATTAGATTGTTTAGTGCGATTGCCAAGTCAATCTATTTATTTAAACCATAAAAGATTTTTAATATTGATATGATCACTATAAGATGTTGTTAGGTTAGCTAATTACGTAATAACTTAAGACATAAGGACCCTTAAGTAGGGACTGAATAAATTGACCGACTTGGTATTGCATGGATCTCACAACTTTTTACGATAGAAGAACTGAGTTGCGAGACTTGGTTTTTTTTTACAAGTTATGTTTTTGATGGCATCTCATTTCTTTTGTAGATAGTCCTTTTCTTATTTTTGTATGAAGTCTTCCTCTTTTTCTTTTACGGTACTACTTTGAGATTCAGCTACAGATTTTCTCAAAGCCCACTCCTTGTCTCTATGGGTTTTTCTCGTAAGTCTGCTAGAAGTGCCTTAGAGTTTTGATTATCGGTCAGTCAGTCAATGACAAAATTAACAAACTTTGACTAGTTATAATTCTTAAACTACTGGTTCAAATTTAATGAAATTTGAAATATGCCGTGTTTATAAAATGCCTGCTTGGTTACTGAAAATTCAGGCTTCTAGTTTTATTCACAACGAAGTTATAGAGGGTCGAAAATGGCCTGAACTGCTTCGAGAAAAGGATGGTACGGCCGTGTCGCTTGTTTTTGCTCGACTTGGCGGGGGCACTGCGGTGCCCCCAGATAACATGGCTTTAAATTTCATGATATTTAGAACTACTTTGTTGAAGGAGTCATAAACATCAAGTTATACAAAACAGATTTAACAGAAATTAAACACAACCAATATTCCCAACGAATCAGCTAGTTAGTCACTAAAAGGCAGCTAGTATTATATATTATTTAATAACAGCAATATCGCATAATAACGAACAATATATTTCAATATCGTGTAATATGCTTCTACTATTGGGGGAGAAAGAAAGGAGATGGATTGAATTTTGCAATTCTTAACAAGTATTCTTCTATTTAATAATTAATTGGCTCCACAAAGGCAATATTGGCTTTTAATCATTAAATTTTAATTATTTTCTATTTTATAGCCATTTTAGATAGATCGAGCGTTAATTGTCAACAGATTATTTCTGAACTAGAATTCAAACAAATACTCATTATAAGTCACAAAAAGATTGTAACATTCTATTTACATAATAAGATTAAAAATATTAATTAGCTGTTGCTGTTACATTTTTTTAAAATAAGATGCATTTCAATTTTTCCTTCTTTTAAAAAAAGATTTTTTTTTTCGTTTTTTTCTAACATTTATTTGATGAAAGGATTTTGTAGAATTGTTACTAATATACCAATGTAATATTTACTATTTATGTTTACTTTTCATAAAAAAAAATCAGACATATTAATTTTTTTATGTTACAATAAGAATAGAATCAAAATAGAATTACAGAATCAAAATAACTACTCATTTCTAAAAGGTTGAAAATGTCCATGTAATTAATAGTGCATGCCATTTTGTTGGCTGGAAGTTTTAGCAATAGAAACAATGCAAATATACTGATGATTATTGCTAACTCATTATAAAATGATACGATAGTTTAATCAATTGGTTTATTGAAAGTAAGATTCCTGTGGGCACTTAATAAAACAAAGCATATTTTTGAAAGAATGCATATTTTTATAGCACATTTTCAAATAGTTTAAGAAGATATAAATTGATTTACTGTGAAAATTTAGGAACTGTTTAATATTGAAGCAGTAAGAATAAATAGAAGTGGACGATCTTATTTCTAAGTTATATTGAAAAAATAAGTTTATCAGCATCAAAGATTCGAAATTCTTTTGCATATCTGATACTTTCTGGTGCATATATAATTTTTTTTATTTCAAGCATTATTTATTTAATCGTTTTAAATTTACTTGTCTTGCAGAATTTGACAATGAGTGAAGGGTTCTCATTTCTGTCAAACTATGCGTAAGAAGAAAAGTGAATAAATTGATAACCGGTCAAAGGGTGTGGCGAGGGCCTGCTTTGATTTATTTACTGTTTTGCATATTTTAATATGGCTGGCCTAAGCAATTAATAGAAGAAACGTCTCGACATTCAACGTCAATCTCTATCGAAGATAAAGTTATCTGCACCTTCAAATGAATTGTTATAGAAAATATATAACTTTTCGTCATGATAAAAAAAAAAAAAGTTGTTTTTTGAACTTTCATAAATTTTTCACAAAAACATTTTAATTAATTTTGAATGTAGTAACAATTTACTTTTCTGAACAATATAGTTGATTAAACAATGAAAACGGCAGAACTCGAATTTTTATTTTTTCTAACAGATTACCCAGCACAGCTAACACAGAGTGGTCCGCGGGAATGAATGTTTTTTAAAAAATACTGTCATTAACGACTTGAAAAATAAAGGCGGCATAGTTATCATCACTTAGATCACTGAAACAAGAAAGACTACTTGCTATTTTCATATTCCATCCGAAATAGCGTCCTTTAGTGTTGACTACTTTCGTTCAAACACATTTGGAATTGTTCTCGAAAGTTTTTTTTTAATCCTAATCATTTTTCTTCGTGAATTTCTTTAATTACCTCAATATGCATATTAAAACGTAAAATTTTATTTGAAAATGCTTGGTGACCCAAGAGAAACGATCTGATTGACTTTTCAATTCGAACAACACTCATGAAAGTTTTTATAGTACAATGAACAGCACCTACATTTATTATTGAAAGCACACATCTTCACTATAAACTCTCTATTTCGAAAGTTCTGGTTCTCAAAAGTTTTATATTAGCGGTTAAAGTGGCACTATTTCCTTCGCAGATAAATGGCTCAGAATTCTGTACTGGACAATGTAACTTGAAACCATTATAGAAAAATCGTACCACTTTTGAGATTAGGTCAATTAGGTTTTGAGATCGTACCACTTTTGAGATTCCCAAAGTAGTCCAGGTGGACCCCCAGGGGTCCATTCCCAAAAATTTTCTGGTTTTCATAATAAAGAAAAATTTTGGCTTGGATTTATCTATCAACATAGGCAGGTAGCAGCATTTACCAGGTAGGTACTCAAAAATATTCGAGACTCAGTTCAAACACAGAATTGAATAGAACAATAGATAATAGTATTAGTGTACACAACATGTCGAGACTTGCAAAGTGCCGTCCGTGCGCCCGCTCGTCCGGGATGCTTGTTTAGACCTGCAAAGGGATGAAATGCGACTTGTGCTGTGCTTGCAATCCACATTAGTATAAATACGAATGCCAAGAACAAAACGTTACTCATTTGTTTCCGGGATTTTGAACATAAAAATGTGACTGTGAGTGAATCGATGTCAGTGTTTGCAGTGCCGGAAAAATTAAGTATCTGCCTTTTTGTTATACATATTTTTATTGTATATTGTAATTTATCAATCATATTATATTTGTTTTACTATTTGAGTGTAGTAGGTAGTTATGTAGTAAAAATTAAACACTAGAGATTATTCAAAACTTCTATAAAAGAACAAAAAGCCAGGGAAGATTAAACTTTAGGTACCTAGGTACTTTTTTGTTTAAAAATATTTAATCCCAGAAATCCCAGAAAAATATCCTGGGCTGTTGGAAATTGCGAGAAAACTTTTGATAGCGTTTCCCTCGTCATATCTTGTCGAAAGAAGTTTTAGTGCCGTTACCAACCCGTTAACAAAAAAAGTAGCAGATTGAACATCACAGAACGGGGAGATTTGAGATTACTTCTTACAAAACTGAAGCCAAATATTGATAATTTGCTGTAAATTCATCAAATACATCCGGCTCATTAAAAATATGACTATTTTTTATTGTTGATTTACATTCCAGAGTTCATTGTTGATTTTTTGTCAATTGTTGATTGTTTGTAATAATAAATGTTTATAATTTTGTATAATCACAAGTATTATTTTAATAAATAGGACACAAGAAAATGTGCTACTTTCTTTTCCTTCTTAACACCCCCAATTTAGGGTGATATTTTTTAGGATTTTTGGGAATACAGTAGAAATGTAACAGCAGGGGGTCTACCGAAAATAGTAAAATTTTGAAAGTGGTCCACGAGAAAGAAAAGTTTGGGAACCTCTGGATTAGGGCATTCATTATCACTTACAGAAAGTGGCCCTGCCCACTAAATCAAAAGTGAAATTTTACAATAAACTAAGTTTATTATATGTAGTTTGTACAATATAGCAGAAGAATGGCTCTTATGACAAATAGAACAAACCTATTAAATTAATTCACTTGTTGGTATAACTTTATTTAGAATTCACGCATATTCTTCTAAATTAAAATAACTAAGCATTTCTGACTATCAGTACTGTCCAAAAGAGATAAAAAAGTTAAATTTCGTATTAAATTTGAATTGCAAAAATTAATACTATAAATTTAAAATTTTAGATTTATAAAATTCATTGAGAAGGAGATCACTTAATTTCAAAGCCAAATATAATGAGGAAATTTAAACTTAAATTGAGAGATAAATACAATATGATATTTATTTCATAAATATTGTTCATAATATATGAACCAACATCAAGTGAAGAAATAAGAATTTCCGACTTTTTAAAGCGAAAAGCAAAGATAACGAAACTGCTACCTAATTTCTATTGTTTTGTAGTTTGCAGATGACATACACGCACACACACACAAACTTATAATTTCATACATTAGTCAAAGAACAAGGCATTAAGCTCATAAATGTCTTTTCTCCGTCAACTCGGTTCAATTTAAATGGTCGAGATAAACGCTCATTCATTTTGAACGAACAAATAATAAAAAAAAAAGACGATTGTCGAAATAAATGGTCATTTACAGTTCCCCTGGAGTCCGTGATTGGAATTTGCAGCTTCAGCGGTGCTCCCTTGAAAAATGGAGTACGTTTTTAAACTTCGAGACACGATGTGCAATCAAACATTGTTATCATTAATGTCAAATCACTCCCTTTTAGGATAACAAAACGAAGGCAGCAAATCTAACATCTATTTCAAAACCAAGTTCAGGGGTGTTTGGATTCGGCAAACAGGAAAGAGGCGGTTCCTTTCAGTTGAAAGCAAGTGAGTAAACGGCCGAATTTCCTGGCTTCGTAGTAATAAGCACATTGAAACAAAGTAGAGTGAGAGTAGGACTACCGGAGCTGCCTGACCCCTGACCTAGAAGGCGCTGATAAATTACCGCCGTGAGTAGGGAAGGAATGAAAGGTGTGGCACTCCAAGAGAGACCATCGGAATTATTAACAGAGTGCCTACTTCTGCTTTCAGGATAAAATCCGAATGCAGATTGCGATTTTGCAAACATTTTAAATCAGAATATTTGTTTTTAAAGTGAACGAACATTCATTGCATGAAGTCTCTTTAAACTCACTTCAGGAAATTAAATTAGTTTAATTAATTAATATGATAAATAGAAAAGATAGCATCAGCAATATAATGGAGGATTGCTATGAGTAGCCAAAATCATTCTTGCGAAGATTACTGAGTCAATAAAAGATATTCTCTCTCTTATCTTAAGATTTAATTTTAAACCATTGTTTAACTTCACACAAACAATACTATAAGGACTCGCATCTTATAGATGCCTCATATTTGTTCCGGTTCCTTTTTTGTATACATGCCAATCAAAATATCTTCAAATCTAATTACGAAATAAATTTGCAGATGTTATAAAAATTTCTTTCATAGATTTTATACAAAACAAATTTCTTTGATATTATGTTTATCTCTTAGCAAGAACAAGAATCTTTATATTAAATTTTTTTTTAAAATTTACTCAGATAAAATAACCATTACTTACCTTTCCTAACATATTTTATTCATTCCATCTTTAAAAGTCATATTAGACGGATCTATAAATGTATATTTGTAACAGTTTTATAGCATCGAGAAATAATATTGAATATTTTCTTCATTTCTAAATAGTTCAAGAGAGATTAAACTCAGAAAATTATAAAATGATAGAGAGAATTTTCAAAAAAAATCGAAAAAGAAAAAAAATTTCAACTCTTAAAGAAGTTAAAAATCGTAAATATAACGCGATTTGCTTTGCTTTAAGAGAAATTACACTCAATAAACATGCAAGATTATTCGAACAAAATCCAAATATTGACGTTATTATACGAGAGATTTAGCAGAAACAATAGGATTCAAATATTTCATTAAAAATGTTCAAATATTTCATTAAAAATGTTCAAATATTTCATTAAAAAATGAAAAATGAGTTTTATAAAAATAATCTAATAAGAGCAAAAGACAAATTAATTTTTTAAGAAATCTTATGAAGCTATAAATATTCTAATTTTGGGTACTATGTAATACCTATTATGACCAAGTAAGATATTGATATAAAAAAGTACAAAATTTATTCATTTCATTATTTATATTCATTCATGATTTTAAAAAGTACAGAAACTATTCAAATATTATGTTAGCAATTGTGTTTGGCAACCAACAATTCATTGGAAATAATGGATATATCTAATATTAATTAGTTTTCTAGTTTCCTTAATAAAATTCTAACTGCGATTTTAGAGTTAATATTAAAGTGAAAACGATGAAAATTAATTAAAATAATAAATTACCTTTGAAATGAAACTTGCTAATTTAAAAAAAGTAAATACATTCACATAGCATCAAAATTTTTTGTGGATGATTAAACACTTTTCATAATTTACTTTATATTTTAGAGAGCTGGTATCCACAGGTTCAAGAAAAAATTTTACTCAGTTCAATACGAAATTGAAGCTTAGAACTAATTTATTTTTTTACACATAACATTGTTGAAAGGAGTAGTACAGCTATGCTTCTGAAAAAAGAAATGGCCCTCAGTAAACAGAATCACAAATAAACAGCTATGTTATAAAAAGTCAAATAAAATTATACAGTCATCTTCTAATCTTTCCAATTCAAGAAGTACTAAGAATACATATTTGGTTGCTTTCTTTAGGCAATTCCCAGTTACAATTTCTTAACGCAATTTTCCACTTATTTTCCATTTTTGAAAATAAACGTTGAAACATGTTGGAAATGAAAAACAATATTTAGCCCTTTAAAATGAATAACATTAACTTACATTTTAATTGTAAATCCAACTGTTATTACACTACACATACATAAGCGCATATATAATAAATATATAAAAATTGCAAAACAGAAAAAAAATATGTTAAAAATATTCTTTTTACTCTTCAGAAACTTCAGATAAATATTCACTCAAATATATTATATTATATATATATATGCATCATAAATGCAAAAAAATTATCAAAAAAAGGTATGAAATACGGTATTGTATTTTATTTGAAATAGAAAACGGAAACAATTATATCCTGACAAATTTTTCCATCATCCAATTATTACATTTACTGCTATATTTTTAAATTTCGATTTAATTAAATCTTTTTTATTAAATTAAAATTAAAGTGCATTTTAATTTGCCAATATCTGACAATCCCTTACAAATATGCATTTTATTATCCTTTTCTTATCAATCGGTCACATAATTAATTCAATTATAGTATAAAAAGTGTTATATAAAAAGTTCGGAAATGTGGTAAATATTCGGTATCATAGCAGGATTAATTTTAAAGACATTCAGATTTACAATTAATTCAGTTTCAAAGTCAAATAGTGATCAAATATAAACAACTGAACCGAAAGGATCACAAACTAAGAATATTCAGATTTTTAAAAAAATCAAAAAGCATCTTTTAGGTATGACATCATTAAGTATTTAAAAAAACACATTATTGCAAGAAAACATTTCGGTAATTGTCGAAAGATTTTTTTTTTACATTGAAAATTTATCATTCTTACGCCCTGGAATTTCAACATTTTATGAGTTTTAAAGTTAATATGTTACGAGATAATTACATGATGCGCACTTCTAATGCGTAGTTATTTATGCTAAAAATAAATTGGAGTAGTATTTATATCTTTGCTATAAATTAAAATGAAATGCAATAGAGAAAATTAAAATGTTGACATAGTACATAAAACAAGATATAGTTTTTAATTTAAAATAATTTATCCGCGAATGAAAAAGTAAACAATTGTAAGTTAGCATCATATAAAAAAATTAACAATACATATGCAAACTGTACGTAATATATTCAACACCTCCGCTAGAGCATTGTAATTTAAAAATATTCAATAAACATGTTCCTTGTTTACGTGAAGGAAACGTAAAATATACTTCGTCTACATTATTCCTACATTTAATATTCAACAGATAAGTTCAGATCCATAAAATTTATATTTTATTGCACACTTGAGATCCTACGACACGTATTTATCTCAGTAATAAATACAGTAATCTAAACTCTTGTATTTTTCTGAAAGAAAGAAAATTGAATAAAGACATTTGCAGAAAAAACAAACGGGAAACTTAATTTAAAAGCTCTTCTAGTTTTAAATATGATAGCATTCTGTTTAAGGTTTTTAATTTTAGTTTATGGAATATTTACTTTCGAAGTAACAGATTATGAATAGATTAAAAAACTCATGAAAATAAATACAGAATGGTGTTTATTTAAAAAAGTCTAATGGTTCGCTTAAATTTTCATTACAAACGAAAAATCGTTGAGCAGAAATTGCAAATTAAATTATAAAAGCGAGAAAAAAATATTGAAATTTATCCATCAAATTTTACTAAACTTGCTCTGTTCAGGTATATTATATGACCTTTGCATTATATTATAAAGTTAATATTTTTCATAAAGACATTCACACTTATATAAAAATTAGAACATATAATCAGCACCATTTTCTTGAAAGTGCTGTCCTCTTAGTATCAAATGCTGTAAGGATTTCTCCCATAGGCTTTTAGTAATAGCTATTTTTATATATTTCTTTGTTATCTTCATAATTCAATGAAAAGTTTTTATCACATTTTGTAAAAATTTGCAACATGCTATGCTCCATTCAGCGATCACATTACTTCATTCAAAAAGAAAAATTAGACAGTTCATAAACAACTGTCTTTTTGTTAGAATTCGACAGCCGTGAAGTGCGAAATGTTCAATAAAAAACGAAACGCTGCAAAAATTCGAAAAATTTTTTATAGAAATTATCATCTGAATTGGTTTGGTTTGGTTATATTAACGTCCCGTTTAAAGCAACATTAGGGTTATTTTGGGACGGACCTCGTAATTTTGAGCCGTGGTCAGATGACAAGGACGACACCTGAGCTGGCACCCCCTCTCCACACCACACCATACCACACTAGCGGGAGGACGTTTGGTCATGACGGATTTAACATGCAACAGACCCCCTTACACAACGGTTCTTCGATGGAATCGGGTCTCGAACCTGAAACCCTCCGGTTCCGAAGCCGAGACCTTACTACCAGGCCACCGCGGCCCTTATTATCATCTGAAATAATGAATAATCTGAATAATAATCTGAGAATAAATAACATGTAAATATCATTAAAATTAGATTCAGTAAATGCATGTTCGTTAAATAGGGACCAATTCATTGATAAAGGTATAAGCTGCAAATGTTTTAGCAGTCGATCAAAAATTCAATCTATAGCACTTTTTCTGGTCGGGCACATAGTTAAAAAAATGATTTGAAATGAAGGATTTCGCTTATGTATTCTCCATCACTGCTGTTGAAGGAAAAATCAAACTGTCGTTTCAATTTAAAATTCAGTTACAAAGTTTCAACTACATCGCATAAATAAAAATAATTTTCAAATATTTAAGAAAGTAATTCAAAAAATACCGACACGCTATTTTTACATATTTGTTTAATTTCCAAAAAATCAACACTCAAAATACAAAATTTAAAAAAAAAGATTGAAGTAATTATTAGCACACACATATATATCAGCATTTTATGCTGCAGTAAATAATGAGCATTTCGTTTTGCCGTTTAAATTTCGAAAATAAAAATTAGACTACTTATATTAAGCTTAATATTTTATACTCGTGTTTAGAAAATGTTTTTAAATTTATCACAGAACGAATAATAAAATCATATTAGAATGTTGTGAAATTCTATTCAACACTACAATTGTCCGGATACAAGTGCTTTAATATTTCAATTTACTCATTAAAAAAAGATGTAATAATCCAGGAACAAAATATAATCCTCAGTGTAATAGTTCAACTATTTGTTTGAACAAAATTATTTTCTTATAGAAATATAAATGGGAAAAGTCTACGAACGGTGTTTTGTCATAAGATTATTTTGAATTCCATAATTAATATTTCAGTATAAAAGATATCCTAAGAATAGTTACCAAACATACTTAATTGAAAGTTATTGACAATCCTCCATTTAGTAAAATTGTTGTTGAAAGATCTAAATTATCCAAAAGAATACTATTCACTCGAAGTCACCACAATTCAGTACTTAGCGAATAGTATTATCTTATTGTAGAAAATATTTAATTTTCATTCTCAAAAATACAATAAAGTAGCAGTTAAAAAAAACTACATTTTCTTCTTTTTTTTTTTAACATCATAACAAAAATTTCCCAGAAAGAAAACAAACTACCAACTCCATTATGTTATCTATACTTATAATAAAGCTCAATGTGTGTGAGTGTGTGTGTGTGTGTGTGTGTGTGTGTGTGTGTGTGTGTGTGTGTGTGTGTGT
>JAPMOR010010653.1:0-84598 GCA_026543865.1 Argiope aurantia | reverse complement strand
TGTGTGTGTGTGTGTGTGTGTGTGTGTGTGTGTGTGTGTGTGTGTGTTGGCGCTCTACAGGCCAGACCGTTTGACCTACAGCTACCAAATTTGGCACGTGTATACCTTGGAGGTCGGGAATGTGCACCTGGGGAGGGGGGGTATTTTTCGAATTTTTAATTAGAATTTTATTTATTTAAAAATTAAGCGAAATTTCGGCGTGTTTCTGCTATAACTTCCGAAAATATTACCGCACAAAAAAGATTTTTACATCAAGTTAAAAATCAAAAATTTATCTTTTAAATGATACCAATGCTTTAACCTTAAAATTAAATTTCTATTTTTAATGAATTTTTAAATAATTTTTTTAACTATATTTTTCAACAATTTTTTTCGTACAAAATAAAAATAAAATTTAAGCTGCACGAGCACGTTTCGCATTCATGGGAAAAAATTAGCTTTTCACAAAGTGTTGCCATCACATTGATTAAAGCTCCAATTAAAAATAAATTAAATCTTTTTGGAAATGAAATCTGCAAATATATAATTTTCGGCACGTGTCTGTAGGAAATGAAATATTATTTTTCTAAAAAATAAATTCAAGAAAAATTATTTTATGATCTTTTACACTCTCTATACAGGGTGTTTATTTACCCCCAGACCCATTTTGATGTTTAATAACTCATAAAATAATGAAGATATAAACAAATTTATGGCATTTATTGATGGAATAACTCGTATATTTTCCTTTTCAGGTTTGAATATTTTTACTTTTGTAAATATCGTCTGCGCGTTTGGTTAATTTCAGATAATTTCATTTTCCAGTCTAAATATCTGTACTTTTCTAAATATCGTCTGCTTATTAATTGCATTTTTCTCTCTTTTGTTTTTGGCAACTATTGAAATGTTATGTTTACTTTTGATGTGTTTATTCTGTGTAGTACTTTTGTATGTGATGTTTTATTCGAGCGGATATTAAGGAGAATGCATACATCGCAAAAGAAAGCACAGATTTTATGGTGGTCATAGAGTTAATTTCCAATCAACTAAATCACTGACTTTTAAGAGTTAATTTCCAATCACTTAAACTAATTGATTTATGAAAATTTGAATATCACTATTCAATAAAAAAAGGATAATTTTAGATTTCCCATCGATCGCTTCAAAGAAAATACGCCAATCAGCACGCAGGTTTCTCAAGATTAATTGGCCTAAGATTATGAAAATGTTGAGTTTTTCTAAATTTTTAACATTTAAAACTTCATAAATAAGTCTTAGTTCATGGTGGAAAATAGAAACATTCATTCATTTATTTAAAATTTGGTGTGTCCAGAATATTTCTCAGAATTTGATATCTTACAGCATTAAATTTAGGCTTCATAATTTTTGAAATATATTTATAGGCCGGAACAAAATATTATTATTGATTTCATTTCAATCCTTTTGAAAGCAAAACTAAAAACTGAATTTTATGCTGAATCTGAGAAATTTTTGTTGAATTATTATTTGAGATATTACATAAACTATGAAAAATATTTTGTAGTTAACATAAGATTGAAATACCGATCGATTCTGTTTGCAATACTCATATTCAATAATAATAATAATTAATAAATAACAATAAAGTTGATAAATAAAATAAAACGCTTGGTTTTATTAAAAAATATCTTAATATTAATTGCAATTTCATCATTTACATTTTAAATTAAAGTTGAAGTTTTGCCGGAAATGACAACAAATTAGCAAAATATATATAGCAAATTGAACGAAACGATCTAAACAGAATAAGTTTGGTATGACTATCAAAATTTGAAGATTAAAAATGTTTTGTTTGAGAATCCTTTAAGAGACCAGTTACTTAAAATATTTAATTGAAAATTGTAGCGAGCGGTAATACTGGCGAACCGGCTGGTCGCCAAAGGCGGCTAGTGTAAAAATAAGTCTTGAAATTCTCATAGAAATAAAATAAGTATCAACCACTAAAGAGCTTCAAAATAAAACGTTATAAAATTTTATTTGGATAGTTTAAAACAACATTTAAATCACATTTGATCACATTTCATATCGATTGAAAAATTTAGTAATTTGGCAGTTTGCATAATGACTAAGTTTTCATAAGTTGATATAGGTCAATGCCACACAAAAATCTGTAAATCATATGTGCTTCGTGATTTCGACGCAATCACCTAGCTATAAAATGAAAGAAAACCCTGAAATTCCTTCACAATGGGAGAAAAGTAGCATCTTTTATACTTCATGTAAATTATTCAGGAATAAAATATTAGGATCATGATAGAAATTGTATTACTATAGAAACTGAAACATTTTGCGGTTCAGTTTTTTTATTATTTTAACAAAAGTTCTCTTTCAAGAATTCTTGGTTAGATACTTGATTTAATTACTAGTGAAAATAATAGTCAAGGTTTTTGATACGAATTTTCATAATTAATATATTACTTTTTTAAAATTCCTAAGTTTTATCGGCATAAAATTCCGAATGTTCTGCATTCTAAAAAGTAGCTTATTTGAGGTTTTTTAAAGTAATTTTTAAGCAATTATTTTAAATACGAACATTGTAACCAAAACAACCGCAAAGGTAATTTGAATAATAAAAACTTGCTGATAAGCTTAAAAAAAACCACAGTTTTATGCATTGACGATTTAGGATTTTACTATGTTATTTGAAATTTTAACCTTGGAAAATGCCATTGTTTTTTTGTTTCAGAGGACAAATTGCAGAAACAAAGAACAAAAAGATTGTTTTACAACAGAAAAACTAAGTGATAAAGAATCAAAATAATAGACATAAGACCTTTGAATTCATGATCCACGGAAGCGGATTTTGAATTGCATCGCAAACTTGTAAAAACCAATATTAGCTGTTTTTTTTCCGCCTTTGCATAGTATCCGTAACTCAATCACAACAACAAAAAATTGTTTTCTCAGTGACATAAAAAGATCTATGAATACATAAACAATTTAACTCTTAACAAACATTTTTTATCAGAATTACAAAGGCAGCCATAATGGTATTCATATTATAAATAAAACTAATTTTAATTTGCTTGCAAATGTTAAAATTTAAATATATAAAAAATAAACTTAGTAAATAATATACATTGATTACGGTTACTAGTTTAAAACAGAAAAATGTATCGCATTAAACTTTAATAGCCATTATTATAGCATGTT
This sequence comes from Argiope aurantia, assembly GCA_026543865.1. Lineage (NCBI taxonomy): Eukaryota > Metazoa > Arthropoda > Arachnida > Araneae > Araneidae > Argiope > Argiope aurantia. The sequence continues at coordinate 81,427 of JAPMOR010010653.1, read as the reverse complement.
AGGTGGCAATGTTTGTTATCTTAGATATGCGATTAATTAGAATCGGTTCGATTTCAGTTAGTTCAGTTGAATTTCAGACTTACTATTAGTTTTCCTTCTCAGTATACATATCTGTTATGCATATGAAATTATAATTTATGCGCATTACTATTATCAACAATTCTAAAATAAAAGACTTTTATCATAGATTCTTTTCAAAATAAAGATTACCCAAATCAATTAATTTCATTATCAAATTTGGAAAAATATTTATGAAAGAACGGCTTCGTTTAATGTATCAATTTCTGCAAATATTTTTAGAAAATTATAAGAGTTCCTATCTGCTGAGAGACAGAGAAATATGAAATTAACAAAAATCAAATAACATTCTTTGGTTTGGGATACTGCGCAAATCCCATCGCATTCAAATTCGTCTCATTTGAAAGCAATGGCTGCTGTGCATATCGTTTTAAAGTACGATCTTAATTCAACCTTCTAACCTTGGGCTTGGTAAATAGAAGCAAAAGCCTATTATAATGGTGTCTAAGAAGCCAGCCAAACCAGCGGCCGCCGAGAGGTCTAATCGGTATCATAAATCATTCATGTAAATTCGTAAGTAATGGTCAGCGGGTGCACAAATTCTTCAGCCAGACATATAAATCATTATATGCTTATAGAGTAGCAGCAAAATGTTTCTCAATAGTATGAACTTTGTTTTAATATGTCCGATTGATAGCGTTTTTCGTATAACAAAGGAAAAAAAACGATAAGCATTAATTGATTTCAAAGTATTGGGTGTCTAAAACAAAACTTCTTATTATAGAAAGAGAATTCCAAGAAAGTTTATAATCGTAATTGGTAATAAATATAATGACTAAACTAAATGTTTAACCTGTTAATGGTGCAAGTACAGCTGACCATTCCTATCCGGACCTTTTTACTTTTTTGTATACGAAGTATATATAAAAAGAAAATTTTGCTATTATCGAAAAATTCGAACTCGAATTTTTGATGAATTTCCAGGTTTCAAACCTCCCCTGGTTCGAAAAATAATTTGGAATTATGTCTATCTATTCCGTCTGTCGCTATATCCATCGGTCAGTCTGTAATGCAATAACTCAGAAACGCACAGCTAGAAGAATTAAATTCGATATATTGTCTTAACACCAAATATGTAATTTCTGTCAAATTTTGAACGAAATTCATTCAATCGAAGAAAGTCATTTGCTTAACTGTTCGAATACAAATGAACATAATAAACACAAAAGGCAAATACCTAGATGAATACAATTTGGTAAACATATTTAAACCCACAAGTGTAACTTTGTTTCATATTTTGAACTATATCAGCCAAGATATGGACCGTCTGTAAAATTCAGCGCACAATTTTAGCATCTGATGTGTGTATTTTAAATGAAATCTCGAATCAAATCCATTTAAGGATTGACTTCTCTAGTCTATACATTCTCATGCATTTAAAAGCTGTAACTCAAAAGCGGTACAACTTAAAAAACTGAATAAAATGAAAAATGTTACGTGATCTTGACTCTAAAATTATAGTTTTGTATCAAAGTTTAGTTTCAGTCGGTAGAAAAAAAAGCATCCAAAATGTATCCTTGGCTTTCTTCACTATAATACATATCACAAAATATCATAAGGAGAACTCTAAAATTATGAGCATTTGTGGCGTTCACGATATCGTAAGAAGATTACAATTTTGAGCGGGTGGTGGGGGGGGGGGGGGGTAAATAACATTGTGGCGTTCACGATATCGTAAGAAGATTACAATTTCGAGCGGGTGGAAGGGGGAAATAACATCTTCATTAAGGAGCACGGGAGAAAGTTTCAGTTGGCCATACTCGCCAGTTTATGTGTGTTACATAATCTAAATCTGGTCAATAAATAAATACGGGTCCCAAAATAAACCTGAAAAAGAAGGTAAAAATCATAATGAATTAAACATTGATTCGTTGATATCATAGGTTCTCAACGGAGACAGTACCGCCCCATTCTCCATTAAATGCTGGATTTTTATGGGAGAGGTAGCGGATCCAAAGGCAAATATGGATCCTAAAATAGACGAGAACGATACCCACTGCGTAACTACCTATTTTGGAAAGGAATATAATATGCCTGAACTAATAGATTAGCATATTTGCTGCAGTTATTGGATAGACAGCATTCAAATGATTCAAAGCTTCATATCATAACAGAAAGTGGAAGCTTTAGTACAGATTTGGTATTTGTTTATGTCATTTTTTAAATCTATTTTTACACAATATTGGACATAACTGAATACATTTACGAAAAGCTGCTCGAACTGGAACGAAACTGGAACCAGACATTCACAAATGACAAAATTTCATCAGCCTAAATTATTTCATTAATTATTTTTGATTCTTACTGATCTTGTCCTCATCCTTAACAAACAATTTTATACCACATTCGATGATCGTTTCTCGTTTTTGCGATTCCTTAATAGCAGATAAAACATGCATCAATATTATGCAATGATATTTTAATATTTGATATGATTAAATATTATGGATGATTGGAATTTTTTCTTACAAAGGCGGTGTCAGCAGTTGAAAAGTGCGGAATTTCTTGTCTATATATTTAAAAGCATAAATAAAATCAATGACTCAATAGCTAGCCTCATCTACCGGTCCGATATCACCAAATATCGCATCATATAAAAGCTCATGACATCTAGATTTGCCATCGCAGGTCAACTATTCTCCTTCCATTATCCGTTTTCGAGAGAAGTCGAAATAATACTACTTCATGTGGAATTTTCTGTAGGATAAAACATCGTACCAATTTCGATTTAATGCTCAGGACCTTAGATATATCATCAATGAATATTTACATCCTTCCTCTTCATCTCGAGATATATTGCAAAATAAAAATTTTAATCTCAGAAAGTAGACCGATTTTATCAATTTTCCTTGCTGACTTGAAATGAAATTTTGCTACTTTGAATATAACTAACCAATAAGAATGTTCTATCATTATTATGCAAGTATAAAAAAAAACTTTTACTTATATTGTTGATTACACTTTTATTAAACTTTTGCCGTGATGCAATTCATTAAAACTGATAAATATGACAAAGTTCAACTTATTCATATTAGCCGCCTTCTACGACCCTATTAACTCAATTCATATAGTCATGTCGATCAGTTTTGATGAAATAAATCTTATCAGAATAAAAGAATGCACTTTAAATTCTTTGTAATGCATAATAATAACGAAGCACTATGTTTTATTTGCTATAACTACACAGTGGTGAAATTAATCGGCGAAGAAATATGGAGAAATGGATCCAGTTGTTGATTTTTCGTGCTCTGTCAAGTTTTATTATGTAATATTTTCTGAAAAAGAAATCGGAGAGAATATTAGCATTAATGGAATGTCTAGACATCATGGGAGTTCATAGAAATAAAAATTAGTGAAATCGACATTTCTGATATTTTATTTAGCTGTTATTACAGGTAAATTTTATCAAGATCCTTCCCCACAAAAAAAATGAACAATGAAATAGCGTTTTTCATATTTTTCTCGAAAATGTACGTGGTTGAGAACAAGGGGCACCTGATGTCCTTAACTATCAATTAATTATTCAAATGACATTTATAAAATAAAAAATTGCACATTTTTTGCAGTAGCCCTGGTGAGAAGACGGGATGGCTAGCTCTTTGATTTTACCAATTATTTTAAATGTAAATATTTTGAATGAACAACTAGTCGCCGAAGGTGGGCAATAACAAAAAATACACATTATTATCTTACATAATAATAGAATTACTTTATGCAATGTGTTCAGAAATAAATATATTATTTTCTTTTTTAATCACATCTACAAAGGTAATCTAATGTACATCTTCAAAGATAGAAAAGTTTTAAATCTGATATAAACGTTATAAATATTTTCATATTATATAGTGGTTTTATGCTTTATACATGCGCACATAATTCTTATATTAAATTCAAACAGAAAACAAATCAATTCAAAGTGTTTCAATCCAAACACCATACTGAAAGTCTATTTCCATATTTGGAGATAAGAAACTCGCAAATGCAGTGATTTCGTTTTAATTTTAAACCTTGATATTATTATAGTTATTTTAGTTCTGATACACTATTATAAGGTTGAATATACAATTTTAATTTGAGTTCTTTTTTTATATTCCACATTGACTTACATTGAGGACGTTATTTCTGAGAGAAACTAAAGGATGTTTTTTTTTTCCCCTTTACTCAATTCCTTAAGATTCAAATAAATACATTCATTTAAAAAAGATTAAAATAAATACATATATATTCGTTGAAAAATAATAAAATTCGATGAACATAACTAAAAAATTGAAACATATAATTATCAATTTTGTCTTGACATTTCAAAATCTTGAATACTCCTTGAAGATTTATATAGCTTTGTTTGAATTGCAAATTGCACATACTATCTGCTGCATTTCAGAATTATTGTATTACTAGCCGCCTTTGGCGAAAAGCCGGTTCGCCAGTATTACCGCTCGCTGCAATTTTCAATTAAATATTTTAAGTAACTGGTCTCTTAAAGGATTCTCAAACAAAACATTTTTAATCTTCCAATTTTGATAGTCATACCAAACTTATACTGTTTAGATAGTTTCGTTCAATTTACTATATATATTTTGCTATTTTGTTGTCATTTCCTGCAAAACCAACTTTAATTTAAAATGTAAATGATGAAATTGCAATTAATATTAAGATATTTTTTAATAAAACCAAGCATTTTATTTTATTTATCATCTTTGTTGTTATTTATTAATTATTATTATTATTGAATGTGAGTATTGCAAACAGAATCGCTCGGTATTTAAGTCTTATGTTAATTACAAAATATTTTTCTTAATTTATGTAATATCTCAAACAATAATTCAACAAAAATTTCTGAGATTCAGCATAAAATTCAGTTTTTAGTTTTGCTTTCAAAAGGATTGAAATGAAATCAATAATAATGTTTTGTTCCGGTCAATAAATATATTTCAAAAATTATGAAGTCTAAATTTAATGCAGTAAGGTATCATATTATGAGAAATATTCTGCACACACCGAATTTTAAATAAATGAATGAATGTTTCTATTTTCCAAGATAAACTAAGACTTATTTATGAAGTTTTAAATGTTAAAAATTTAGAAAAACTCAACATTTTCATAATCATAGGACAATTAATCTTGAGAAACCTGCGCGCTGATTGGCGTATTTTCTTTGAAACGATCGATGAAAAATCTAAAATTATCCTTTTTTTTTATTGAATACTGATATTCAAATTTTCATAAATCAGTCAGTTTAAGTGATTGGAAATTAACTCTTAAAAGTCAGTGATTTAGTTGATTGGAAATTAACTCTATGACAACCATAAAATCTGTGCTTTCTCTTCTGGTGTATAGCATTCTCCTTAATATCCGCTCGAAAAAAAACATCACATACAAAAGTACTACATAGAACAAACACATCAAAAGTAAACATAACATTTCAATAGTTGCCAAAAACAAAAGAGAGAAAAATGCAATTAATAATCAGACGATATTTAGAAAAGTACAGATATTTAGACTGGAAAATGAAATTATCTGAAATTAAAAACACGCGCAGACGATATTTGCAAAAGTAAAAATATTCAAACCTGAAAAGGAAAATATATGAGTTATTCCATCAATAAATGCCATAAGTTTGTTTTTATCTTCATTATTTTATGAGTCATTAAACATCAAAATGGGTCCGGGACTAAATAAACACCGGGTATAGAGAGTGTAAAAGATCATAAAATAATTTTTCTTGAATTTATTTTTTAGAAAAAATAATATTTCATATTTGTCTCATTTACTATAGACACGTGCCGAAAATTATATTTTTGCAGATTTCATTTCCAAAAAGATTTAATTTATTTTTAATTGGAGCTTTAATCAATGTGATGGTCACTTTTTGAAAAAAGCTAATTTTTTCCAATGAATGCGAAACGTGCTTAATTTTAATTTTTATTTTTTACGAAAAAAATTATTGAAAAACATAGTTAAAATATTTATTTAAAAATTCATAAAAATAGAAATTTAATTTTAAGATTAAAACATTAGTATCATTTAAAAGATAAATTTTTGATCTTTAACTTCATGTAAAAATCTTTTTTGTGCGGTAATATTTTCGGAAGTTATAGCAGAAACACGTCAAAATTTCGCTTAATTTTTAAAATAAAATTCTAGTTAAAAATTCGAAAAAATAACCCCCAGGTGCACAATCCCGGCCTCCAAGGTATACACGTGCCAAATTTGGTAGCTGTAGGTTGAATGGTCTGGCCTGTAGAGCGCCAACACACACACACACACACACACACACACACACACATTGAGCTTTATTATAAGTATAGATATAGATATAGATTTACATTACTATCATTTTGTAATTACTCGGCACATTTCTTTTTTCTAATTATAACAACAGAATATTTGTGATTATCTAATTCCCTATAGTTGGAATTTTAGCCATCAATTAAGTACCATGTGAATCCTCAAGATTTTTAAGTTGTTTTCAGTTTAGGAAACACGCGATTTCCAGGAATGATGCAAAATTCTCAAATTTCAATTTATTAAAAAAATGAATAGATAAATATTGATTAATCAAAAAACGTAACTATAATAGTAATATAGATAATATTCCTTTAAGACGTCCATTTAAAACAACTATTAAACTTTTTAAATCCACAAAATCATTAAGTTAAAATTAAAAGAAATGATATTAATCTTAGTAAACCGTTTATAAGAAAAATCTTATTATTTTAAACTTGAACATACAAAGAGCTGAAAACAAATTGCATCAAATTACGAAATATGGGTCAAAGAAAATTAGCCATACTATATGTAATACCTAATACATCACATTACAGATTTGTATCATTCCTGAAAATATATCTATAATATATCACATTTTCATTTCAATTCATTACATATTTCGAATTTAACTTTCTTATGCAGTTAGAATTACAAAGCAATTTACCCGAATTTCTACTTATTAATTAAATAATTTTATTTTAAATCAAAAATATCTTAATTATGGTATCATGTGACACTTTACTCTTTTTAATTTATTTAAAAATTTATTTCCTCTTTCCCGCAAATGTTATTTAAGACATGAAAAATGCAATTACGCCGTACTTTTATTCAAACTTTTTCAAAACTCTTTATGTTTTTAAAATTAAAACGCGACATATAGTTCAAGACGTGATGTTAATGCGCTCTCTTAGCATCTGGAAACTTTTATATTATAATAACAAGTATATAGACAATTGTTACATACAAAATAGCGATAAAGATTTCGATATCAAAAGAATTGTGACGTTGATTCGAAGCTGCTATCAAGCAAATGTTAGACACAGTACGCGACATTGAACTTTAAAGAAACCCATTACAATAGAATGTTTTTCCTTCTAATACCACTTTCATTTCCTTACGTCAAGTTAAATTATGCGTCCTCTATTCTGTAGGTGTTGCAAAGATCACTTCAAGTTTCTTGGGAAATCCATCCAATAAAATGCCTTGAGGTGTAAATGTATGGTATTTCTACAGGATATGAAACGAGACGGCATTAACTTTTCTCTGACCCAATAACACTTTAACGATGAATAGACGAATTTATACCAGTCAGAAATGGCAATTTTCCAACCATTTCTCATGGAAATATTTGACAGAACTATAATGAGATATGTGCAGTTTAAAACACTTAATTTCGCAACATGCGAAAAAATTATTCCGAACATATTTGGAAGTTCTTAAGCATGTGTAAAAATCCATTGTATCAAAGTTAAATATGTAAAAAAGAAAAATTCTCAGACGAAAGAAAAATTCAGCAAAAAGAAAAAAATTCTAATGTAGCAGTATTTCAAAAATATACGACAAACTTTTATGGCTTTCAAAAGATCAATAACAATAAATAAAGATCGGTTTTATAAAAGATACAAATATAAATAAAATAACTTCATTGTATCATCATTTAAAATAAAATCTAAATGTTCATTGAAATATGCAAATCAGAAAAAATATTTTGGATAAGACAAACGCAATTGTTTGAAAAGTTAACCAAAAAGAAAAAGAAAACATTTATTCAGCTTTCTGTATTGGAAACAGAAAGCTGAATAAATGTTTTTTAATGTAATTTAATTTTTTTTCAATTGGAAACAATTTTTGCATCATTTAACCAAGATTATAACTTTTATGCAAAATATTTATACCGAACGCTTTCGAGTATTACACTAAATTTCCTAACTATTTAAATCATTGATTTTTTTCCCTTAAAAAAGAGGGTGTGTGACAAAAAAATCATTAAGACCCAAGCCTCCTAAATAATATAAGATATTCTGTTCATCTAAAACATTACTTCACGAAATTTTATTTCATTCAACACTTTAGTAATAGGTTAATGAACATCAGTATAAATCACAAAAACATAAAAGTCTGTGCTGCCATTGTTTGAAACATATCGAATAAAAATCCTGAAATATCTTTCCTCATTAGGCCATTGTTCTACCTAGCAGTCGAAAAGTAGGAATTTGTTTTCATTTTTTCAAACACATAACCTCGACTTCTGAACCATGCTTTGTTCGCGCGACCTTTCCTTCCCTTTGCATGTGAACTGAGTATTCAATCTCTCAGCACTCCTAAATTCACCTTTCGAACTCTAACTTCTTCAGAGTGTCCTCTTAATTAAATGTTCGAATTTTAAACCATCTGCCAGTGGTCTGAAAGCATTTTTTCTTCCACACGATGAAAAAATGCAATGAACTGTTGAAATGTATATAAAGGATAAAAAAACAAAGTAATGGACGCAACTTTTACCATTTTTTTTAAAGAAAAGCCAGTATTTTGTTAATGTTCTTTGCAAAACTTAATTTTTCTATAACCAACCCGATTTATTCAACGTATTATTTCAAAGCTTTGTACAACTTTCAGGTCTTTAAAACTATAATTTCACAATACGCCAGAAATCATTGAGATTTTTCGAAAAGAAATTTTTTATTCATATGCATATTTAATTATGCGAAAATAATTAAATATGCAGAGCAAATATTCTTTTTATGCGAAAATAACTAACAATCAGAGCAAATATTCACTATTTAATTAATAACAATTTAATTTAATCGAGGCAATAATTATATGACTCAGTTCTAAATTCCTTGCGAGCATAAATGAATTGGTTCCGAAATTTTAAAAAGCTGTCGTTTCGAATAACAAAGAGGAAAATTCCGAATCTTCTTTAAAGCGATTACTTTAGTTTAAAAACATATAAAATGCCAAAATGCACGATGTATTGCATTGAAATGCGAAATAATCTACCTTTCAATTAAATATATTCATTTTGAAATTTTCGATAACACGCAAGATCTAATATAAGAAATTATATAAATGGGCACAATTTTTAGACATAAATCTTTAAAATGCGCAAAATATATTATATATATTCTGAATGCAACTAAATATATATATATATATTTTTTTTGCCCATTTCCCCTATTATCAAAATTTTACAGGATGTACATCTTTCATTAGCAGAGTATGGCATGATATTATTTTAAATTTAAAAACGAATATTTTTTGGGAAGCTGCATTTAAATCTTTAAAATATAAATCAAATTGATAACAGTTCCCAGTAAATAATATCGAACATATCATAAGTAAAAAATTTTATTAACTAAATCTATATATATATATAAAAAAAAGAAAATCCTTTTCTTCTGAAACTAGCAACCCAGCAGCCAGCTTGCATCTTCTTTTACGAAATTCTACCTACAATTTATTACAACAGTATATCGAGTTTAATACAAATTACGAAATAAAATGAAATTAAATCTGTTTTTTTTTCTTCATAAAAAATCCTATATGTTTTTAATTATTGTAAATCTTTAAAGCTGAACTTCACTAATGCTACAAATTGGTAATATGAAATTATAAAAGAGACCTTGAACAATCGAATATTATTTCTTTACGAGAAATTTTTAGTCCACGAGAGATCAGTGTCAATAATTTCTGCATTTTTCGAGATAACAAAATAAGGATAAATCTCTGTAACAACGCATGTTGCTTCGAATTCTTGAAAACTGAGAACTGTCGTACTTAAGCATTTTTTGTTAAAATGTTTGTTAAACGATCTTCAGACAGATCTATTTCGTCAGGTAATATTACATTTTCTCCCTATTTTATCTTAATATTGTTCAACGATATTTGCTAAAAGGTACGAATTTCAATGTATTGACAGAGACGACGAATCAAACTTTAAAAAAAAATCGTGTTTTCTCTTTCAACAAGCGCCAATGATCCATAAAATTGCATCCTGAAGTGATGATGTCAAAGCGAAAAATAATGACTTGAGATAAAATCAAGCAGAAAATAACCTATTTCAAAAGATATTTGCCCACGAAATATCATGCCAACCCTGAACTGAGGTTGCATTAAGAAGAATATTTCATTTTAACTTCTACTCTCCCCCCCCCTTCTATATGGGTATTCCTACCGGAATGCACATTTCAATATTGTCCAGAAGACGGTTGCAACCTTGGCCTGCAGCCAGCTGCCTGTAACCGCAGGCAGTTTCGAAGCGCATCCTAATTGATCGAACAGTCTGGGAGCCTTGACTCCGGCCAAGGTCACTCGCCCAAGATAGAACACTGCTTTATCCAGTGAATTGCTTTGGAACAGTGATTCAGATTGGCTGACTGACGGAACGGGACAGGACCTAACAGAGATTTGACTTCAAGCAAACGAGATGTTTTGATAGATACATGTTAAGAGCATCAGTTAACCGGTATTATGGTCAAGGCAAATTGGTTGAAGATATTCAGATTGGGAGAGAGAAAGTAACGATGCAAGTTCAATTCACTGACTTATATCGTTACTGCATATATTCATTTAAAATCTCGGACGGTATTACAATGCTTAATCAAAAGTAAGGTGAGATAGTTACAAAAGCAAACTTGCTAATCTTTCAGGTTATAAAGTACTGCACTTGAATAAGAAATTGGAAAATCATTTTAAAAAACAATATTAAAAGTAAATTTAATAATTTAATTCGTTAGAAAGTTTCGTGAGATATTTATCGTAAAACTGAAATATCAGAAACTACACGATTTTCTAATAGATATATTTCGTCGGGCAACTCCGCTTTTTCTCCGCATTTTTTTTTTCTTAATATGTGTTCAACGATATTTAGATAAATGTACGGAATTTCAATGTATTAAAAAAAAGCAGTGTTTCTGGATTCCAGTAAATTTACAATATTTCTTTTTCGCGTAATTTTTTCAATATTTTGATCCAATTTATTATTATAAAAAAAATAATAAATTATAATTTTTTACTTTGTCTATTCAAAACTTCCTTATTAAATGGTATCAGTTTCTTCGTAAAGGTTTATTTAAAAGTACATTCATACTTTTAATAAAAATTGTTCTGAAATCAAGTTGAAGACGCTTTTTATTTGAAATAAATTTTGCCTCTCTCCACTGCTGGAATTTAAGATCAAATTCCAATCAATTCGATTTCGTCATGTTGTCCAAATATCATAAGAAATTCGACTTCGCAAGTGACAACTGTATCTTCTTGATTACTGTTTTAGCGCGATAATAGTGATAACTTTTAACTGCCCGCCGTTTAATATTTAATATGCCAAAAGTGTTTCCAGAAAAGCATTCGCCAAAACTCTGATTTACGACATACTGTCAAAAGAATTGCATTCCATGTCATGTGCAAAATGAAAATGTCACCAGAAGTTACCGATTCATTTCGCATCCAAAAATCTCAAGTGACCAACGACAGAAATGCAAAATTAAAAAAGTTTGACTTTTCGGTACCTATTTTCCTTTTCGTTCAGGAACAGGTTTTGAAAGTAACACGGTGAGTAAAATCTTAATTATGTTACAATACATATATCTACCGGTAACAAAAAAATCTCATAAGTCATTGAATTTATTTACTAGAACTTCATGGATAAAAGTCGATAGCAAATAAAAGAAGAATAGAATAATCAATTTGTTATCCTATATTTAGTGTATGGGGCTCTACAATAATAAGTTGGTTTAAGTCGATAAATTTCTAATATTATAAATATTTAAATTACTATTTTGTTTTTATAAACTTTTTAAAAATAATTGTTCAGATTTCTATCGGGCTCACAGAATTTCATTTGACAGAAAATAAACTAATCAATAAAAGAATCTAAATAAATTCCTTAATCATTGAAAACTTGCACTTTCAACATTCAGATTCGTTAATAATGAAAAAATAAATGGAACAGTCTGGAAAATAGTAGTATTGAACCTTTTGGAAAACAAATTAGCTGCACAACACTATGTTGAATAGGCGATCATGAAAAAAAAAATCTTTGAAAATGTTTACCAACAGATTAAGAATTCATTAAAATTCTTAATCTGTTGGTAAACATTTTTAAAGAATTTTTTTTTCATAATCGCCTATTCAACAATAGTTACAACAATCATAAAAATTCTTAATCTCTTGCGATTTGGAAAGAAAGGTAATGATAGAAATATCAAAATGCTTTATAAGGTAAATAATATTTTCATTATGTAAAATTTTGCAAAATACTCGAGAAAATTTTGTTCATTGTAGTTAACAAATCGTTTGGATTTTTAATATAATAAAGTTTAATATAATAATCAATAAAGTTTGGATTTGTATATGATTAAAAATATTTCTTTGTAACAAAAGTATATATAAAAATATATATAACAAAAGTATGTATAAAATTATATATAACCAGAAGTATATATATATATCAATAATACCTTTGTAACAAGAGTATATAAAATTTTTTAATAAAGTATGCCAATTTAATCCGAAGAATTTCATGTAAAACTTACGATTCAAAACAAAAATTTCAAAATTTTAAACTCAACACTTGAAAATTAGATAGATAAAAGCAGTAGATCTAGTTAGAAAACAGCTAGTCATTAATCAAACAAATTACTCTTTAATGGTAAAATGTTTCTTTGCCGCAAACCACACGTGAGTCATAAATTTCATGCAAAGAACGTTCATTTTTTCCTTCACTTTCTAATTGAGTCACCTCGAGGTGAAACTCTGGTCTTTCGAGTTTGACAGCTACAATATCTTCATATTTTCAGATCACACTTTAAAAATAAGATCTTTTGGCACCTTTGAACTCCCTCTCCAATAGGTAAAATATTACAAAGAAAAAGACTACAGAAAAAGCTATGAATTAATAAACACATATCGGGATATGAATATGAATTATAATAAATTTTATGTTAATGAAGGTTCGAAAGGGGAATGTCCTTGTATGATCGTCAGCCTTACATTCTTCCTTTAATTCTTAAAAAATTTAAGAAAAAATTAAGAAAAGTGCATATGCATTGCTAAAAGCAAACACAGGTACAAACAAATTATGCAGTGTATATAAAAAGTAACACTGCAACAGGATATGATGCAGATTAGTCGAATTAGTCCTGGACTCGAAATCGAAACCAGGCTTTAAAAGTGTCTACAGTTTTTGCAAGTAATAATTGCGCAGTGAAATTTAAAAAAATACTTTTTTATATAGATATTGTATTCGACCTTATTTGTCTTAAAAATTACGTTTGCTTGTAGCTGGTCAAATAGAAACATGTGCGAGTCCATCCTATGTACGAAGATAGTAAAATGTGAACTTTTTTTTTTCATAATAGCTTTGGATTGCATTTCTAACAATATCAGCTTCTAGTCAATCGAGTCAAAAAAGAACTAAAGCTAAAAGTATCCGCTAACAGTAACTTTTCGCTGTTAGTTGAAAGAGGGCACTTCTACACCAACCCACTTCAGTTATTTTGTAGTCGCAGCCATCGCTATTCAGGTCAGCTATGCATAGATGATTCACGAAAGAGTTGTGTGAAATACAGCAATGCGAGAACCTTTCACACCACGCCACTGAAATGAAAATTTTAATTGAGCATCCATATTTCCGTTAGAGTGCAAGTCTATGGAGATCTGCAATCTTTAGTGATGTTAATTTTACTTTTTCAAAATGACTAAAAATGTTATTGTCCGAGAAAAACAAGAATGTATCTCTTTTGATGGTCACACTGGCCTATAATCGTCCCGAGAGACACTTTTAACGCAGGTATCCGACTACGTTGAAAACACTGGTTATCGACCACATTGGCGAATTCTTTTATTATTATTATTTCTTGTAGTTCAGGCTTTCCTCTTTCCAAAATAGTATTTTCTAGGAAAAGGAAGGTCTGACCTATCATCCAGGAGAATTGTTTAAGAAAATTTTAGCTAAAAAATTATTTAACTTCAATTTTCTGAAACTTTAATTTTCATAAAAATTATCCACCGTTAACATGATATCTCAAAAACTAATAGAGGTATTTACATAAAAATTTCAGCGTGTGTTTTAGTTAATATGAGCAATGAAATGAACCAAAAGTTTTATTGTTGGTGAAATACTTTTTCATTTATAAGTGTTTTTAGAAAAATTAAGTTATAAATTTATGGAAAAAATGTATATATACGTATATTTTTACCCATAATTTCTTTGCATCTCAAAATGTTTCTTAGATTCTGGTTCATTTCATTCATCATTATATTCTATAACTTGTGTACAAAGAAAAATAAGATTGCTGCATTACAATTTTGTGTAGAGTATTAACCGTTTTGGTTAAATTTCATTAAAATTTACTACAAATTTTCCTATTTCTCAAAATATATTTCCAAATATTTTTTTTGTATTTATAGTGTTTATAATTGGCAATACATCTAAAAACCATAAATAGTTTTAAAAAAATCCAATTGTTCAAAAATAACGTATAGTTACGTAGTCGGTTACCTTCGAACGTAGTCGGTTACCTTAATTATACAGAGATAGCTTTCTGTAGTCAATTGTTCATTCTTACGTATATGCAACTAATGACTCCTTAATCCAACCAGATTATTATTAAATCACACAAAGTTTGATTGGTAGAGCCATTCCATGAAACTAAAGGCATTTTCCAGACTTAAACCTGCGTGAGTGTGTTTGGAATGCTCTAGGGAAACATAGTGTTGCTTTTAAACTTACCCTTTAGTTAAAAGTGAGTTGCTCAACTCCACCATTTTGAGCACAGCGCATAGCTATTGTGCCTTTAGAGCTATCAAAGATGATCTTATACATATTAAAACTGATCATATTTCGTACTAGCATACTATATTTATAGACGTGTTTTAATTTTATTTACTTTCAAAACAGAATATAAGTACTATTTCTCTTTTGCATCCAATTTGTATTTAATATATTCAAATTTCATTCCGATGAATAAAAATGTCACAAACGCAATTTTTCCGATTTTTTTTCCTTAATTTTTATAAACTAGCGTGTTTTCACACCCGAGTACAATATTTAGCTGTCGATGTCGATGTGAAGTAACAATGTTATTATAAAAAACTCGATAAAATTAAAGTAATCAAAAACATAAGGAACTTACAAGTTTTCATTGTTTGTAAAATGGCAGAAAACATTTGCAAGCTAAAGAAGTTAAAAGAAAAAGCTAAAAATTCTTGCACACTAATTTAAAAATTTATTCTTGATTCGTTGAAGATAATATACAATAAATAAGGCAACAAAAATTTTATCTCACAACGATATGATTCTGATTAGATATATGATTCGATTAGATATTTTAATAACATTTCAGTAACATTTAGTTGCGTTAACTTTTTAATAGTTTCATCATGATGGATTTATGAACATATTTGTAACACTTGAAAGATACTTAATCGGTAAAGTTTTCGATTCCCTTTCGGCTACTATTCTGCCAATCTGCTGTACCTGCATTTGTTTTTCGTATAGTCTTTGACTTATAAACATTTGAACCAGAATGCTAGAGAAAATTTGCGTGGAATGAAATACAATCGACTTATTAAAAAAAACTATATATGCAATATTTTCAGTTTATATAATAATAATAAATTAAATCAATCTAATATAAACACATAATCAAATTTGAAATAAGTTTGATTTGCTTCTAAAAATAAAAAGGATATATTAACTATGTTTCCTAGGTCCCAAAATTCAATCGCTGTGTCAATCTTAAGAATAGTTTCTCCTTCAAAGAAACGTGAACGGACTCGTGAGGAACTTCGATATTCCTTATTAACGACAAGTTTTCAATGTTGCTAATTATACACGCTAATCAAGAAAAAGAAATTATCCTCGTTTGCAAATGAGAGCGCAATGACCATTTTCCCAGAGTCAATAGGGAAAAAAATACTAATCAGCTGAAATAGAGTTCACACTTTTCTCAACAACTCTAATGATCATTTTAAGTTAACAAGATAAAGAAGGAAAATCAACTCATTAATGAAAAAGAATTTTTCTGTATTAATTCAATGAATAAAGCCTATGAGAATACATTCTTTACATAAGACTTTTTCTGTATTAATCTCTATAAGAATATTTCAAAAGATTATTGACATCCATAATAATCTGCAAATAAATGGCAATTTAAAGAGATTCTTATATTTTCTAAACATCATGCGAAATTCCAATCAAAACAATCATATTATTCATAATATTCTAAATAATGAATTTAAATCAAATAATTTGTTTAGTATATAATTTTTTATTTAATATATGTTGATATCTTTCTAAGAAAACTTTCCGAATAAAAAACAGTTGTTAAAATTGTCCTTAAAATTTAAATTGCTATTCCTATTTCTATTAATTGCTATTACTTATCTACCGAAAAATTTCAGTTAGTAATTATATCAAACCTTATCTTGAACTATATGAATAAATTTTGATATTGTTTGCATATTCCACTAAAAGAAAACGAATTCGATTTATACAATTTATAAGATTAGATTTTTGGAATTTATAAGATTATAGATTTAGAAGAATAGATTATAAATATAAACAGAATTGGACTGAAACAACAAAAATACAAGGTTTTTCACCTTTATTAATTGTGGGATAGTTTTTCCCCACCAGAAGCAATAAGTACTTACGATTTAATGACAGATGATGTCTTTAAACAATCATCCGGAAGTTCTAATTACCGTTAAATGTCCAATCAAGGTTAAAGGACTCATTTTAGCTGAAAAAATTGCCGTCCCCAATTATAAAGTATATTTTGAGTGAAATTTTCTCTAGGGTATAAAGCTCTCTTTCTTAATAGCCTGGTAAATAATTAGATTGTAAGGGAAATGCATTGCTTCACCCAGCCGATATTTCCTTGGATGAAGAAATCGGTGAACATTCTGAGTGGCTTCAAGGCAACGTCAGAATCGTCTTCCAAGTTCTCTAAAACGAAGCAATTGGATCGCGGTGGCGAAAAAGCGGTCATGGTTAAATGTTTACTACTTCATCAATTCGAAAAGTAAATTCTTCTGGTCAATCCTTGACATCTTAATAGTCACAATACAATCATGGTTGTCTTTACTGGTTGATTGTATAATGCATTTTTCAGGTGGGTTTTCTCTCTCGTGATTTATTCATCGAGATATTCCAAATGGACGTGTGCTTTCATTCCATTCTTTTACAATGTCAAATAGAACGATTTCTTGCGGTCATTTGCTAGCATCAATTCAAGAACTTGTGATGATGTCATGCAACTCTTTATTGCTATGGATCATTCCCAAACAGTGAGCATATCGTTTGATGACTATCCCAAATTGTTGCTGTACAAGGCTATTATGTGCAATGCACCGCATTTTATTTTATTGCTTTTGAGTGTAAAGAAAGATAATGCAAGGTTTTATTTAATTTGAACATCATTCAACTAGTTTCAGATTTGCAAGCGTATTTTTAAGGAATGCATTACTTTATTTATGAATTGTTAAATGAACTTAGAAAGGTTCTTCTAATATTTTTTTTCACAATGCTACAAAAATTAATTTTAAGCGAGGTTAAAATTTATTTTATTTCATTTACTGGATCATTGTTTAATTTAATGCTGGTGGTCATTTCCTTTTTAGAAAGGATTTATTTCTGTCGCATAAAAAACAATAAAAACAGAATTTCTTCAGTTATCACTTACTTAGTTCAAAATTAATAACATTAAATTTTCGCTAGTATTCTAAAATTAGATTTTTCAACGATATAATTAATTTAAAAATAAGAAAATAAACATTTCTAAACCAATTTTTTAACGTTTCTATTTATTCTAACGCTCCGGATATAAATAAGCATTCTTAAAATTTTATTTTTATAATATACGCACAGTGAGTCACTAAAATTTTAAAATTGATCTTCATTAATTGATAGATGCGATAATATCTATTTTCAATTATGTTCATATTCACTGTTCATACTTATTCAAAAGCAAGAATATGTGCGTCCATTAATAAAAGATTATGTTATATTATAAATGGTTTTCGAATAATGTCACAAGAAAATTTGTCTCCTAAAACTAGAGGGGCCTTTCTTAATGACTGTTTGGTCTCACATTTGACATATTCCAGTATGTCAAAATGTCAAGCCACGTTCATTAATTATAAAGACTTAATTTAGCTTCCCGTAGTATTTAGGAAGCACGCATGAAAGAAATTTTTCATTCTCTTCTGAGTGGGTAAGTTTCGCACATGATTCATCTAATGAAGAAACTCACCAAACAAGAAATATCTTAATTTTGATGAAAGTGTATTATTTCTGCCTACGTAAGATTCTGGATGCCGAGAGACTATTCGGATGTCTATCGCCATAGCCCTTGTTCAAAGATAAGGAAATAGCCTCAATTAAAAACTGTTTGATTTCGCTTTACATTCTCATTCGTGGAAAGTATCGGCATCAAACAATGATCATTAATATTAATCATGTAAACGCATCAACTGGAAGACATATTATCAGAGAAGACACAAAATTTCAATTGGAATGACACAAGTCGTGTCATGTATTATGTATAATAAATTCATATGAGTGGCATCACGGATTATTCTTTCGAATCCGGTGGTTCTCTAGAACTGAGTAATTAGATGCGCTTATCATTTATTTTAGGAAAAAAAGAAGCAGTGACATGGATGATGTTCAACAGTAGAGGACCGGATGTTCCCCGCTTTCTAATTAAACGCCCATTCTCATGTTAGATCGTAATAAATAATATATCGAAAATATCAATGAACCTTAGATAACTAATTCAGCAAAAAATTATTCCAGCTATGTAGGCTTCTTTTCATTTAAAATAAGCTAATTTTTTTAATAAATTTCTCATGAATAAAATTAATAAAAAATTCTAAGACATATGTTTCACAGACAAAAGCCTAATATTATAAACAAATACAAACAGTTGTTATAAAACAGAAAAAAAGATGAATGAAATAATGATAAATGTACATTTCAAAGGTTTTTTCCACTCTTTAAATCGGCAGTCTCCATGTAAAATTAATTGTTTGAAATAGATCATCAAATTTTGATTAAAAATCCACCTAACTCCCGAACAGCATAAACAGCAATTAAATTATATTACACAATCCAATATCAATCTAAGATTGACATTTCTAATGACAAGTGCATTTATTCGATATTCAAGATAATTTTTGCATGAATAGAATTTCAACTTGTCTAATGTCTCATTGACTTTGAAACCAACATTCGCAAGAATTGTACATGCATTTTCAACATAAGAAATTAACCTTTTTAACATTTCTGTATCAGTACATTTCATTTCATTTTAAAATAAAACAAATAACTTATGATTTGTATCAGCAGAATAGATCAATAACTTAAATTTTATTATCATTAATATAATCTCCAGGAATTCTAAAATTGTTGAAAGGCTAGCCTAAGATGACTTGAAATAACCTCAAATATTATATGATTTTCTTTAAAATGCAAAGAAAACGAACTAATAAAAACACATTAAAATATTCGATCTGACAAGTGTAAAAACTAATTATCCTTTTATGATATAGCTGACATATATCTTATATTGCATCTTCCCAAGTACAGAATAATTACTTAAGGAATTTTTAGTTCTGTTTATTGTATGAGCATTTAGTTATTCTCTATTCTAATGGTTATCTGAAAATATAGTTTCTCTGATGACATTCCAGGGGGATAGCAAAAAAGTGGTGGAATGTATTCGAGTTTCTTAATGGCTAAAACTGGGCATTTGCAATAGTTATGTCAAAAATCCTTTATCCAATTAAATCAAAAAAGGATCTCCTTTATTCTTTGCTTTTTTTATTGATGTTGGGACTAGAATCCCTCGCAATCTTTGACTTTCATCTTAAATGCTATGATTAATTAAAAAACAAAATTGTAAACACGCACTCGAGAAGAAAAACAAGAAAAGAGCTGATGAAATCAAAGCTTAAAATTATATTTAGGTAATTAGATTTTAAATTAATTTTTAATTGATTAAAATCTATATACTTCAGAATAATCTCACTCATTTGATTTCTATCAATTCTCATTGTTTATCTATAAGATTAATGATGTTGTAGATTAATTTGAAAAGTTAAGGAAAATGAATCTGAACAAAGAATCCCCCCCCCCTCAAGGTATATAATAAATGTTTTCCTGTTGACAAAATGTTTCTTTCAAGTACGAAAAGCTCTATTTTACAGCCTCTTTTCTAAAAGTCCTTTTCGGATCGTTTTGGCTGTTAAAAAAAAAAGAAATCTTAATGATTTCAAAGTCATTATGTTTTCTAATTTAACCAACAACTTGTGAAA
This sequence comes from Argiope aurantia, assembly GCA_026543865.1. Classification (NCBI taxonomy): domain Eukaryota; kingdom Metazoa; phylum Arthropoda; class Arachnida; order Araneae; family Araneidae; genus Argiope; species Argiope aurantia. The sequence goes on along the minus strand of JAPMOR010010653.1, from coordinate 60,760 downwards.
TCTAAGCAATTCAATTCAATTCAATCTATTGCTCAACTTGATTGGTAGTTCTTTATAATCCTGTTCAATATCCAAAAAAAAATCATCCAGCTATTCGTACAAAACAAAAATATATGAATATAACCAAAAATTGGCAGAATATTTAGATGGATTTATTATTAAAAATGCATTTTCGATTTGAAACTACACCACAGTCTGTTGGAAAGGATCGGATAGATATTCCACCCCTTCAAACTTGCATTACAACCAACATCTGAACCTTTCACATCAGAGATCTTTCTAAATGTAATGCAACATCGCTAGAGTAATAATTTAAAATCATAACCTTCTATACTCAAAATTGAAACTTGGCTGTAAGAATCTGATCACTGAATAACCGGAACATGCTTCGATACACAATATAATTCTGTTATTTAAAAATATCAAAATCTGTCAGTTTTAAAATTACAATAAAATCTATCCGTTTTGAAAGTACAATAAAATCTTTCAATCCAAAAGATTCAATCAGTAACATGATGACACGTTAGTGAAAAACAATATTAAAGCCTCATCGCTCAAATCCCAGAAAAAATATATGTATAGACATGACATCTTTCAAGACTTATCTTAAAATATAAAATTAGCATTTCATCGTGCATTTCCATATAGTTAAAAATAGTTCATTCGTTTAACATGTTAACATTAGTAAGATATTATGTCAAATCTAAATTTTCATAAATAATCAACTCTTTATTAATTCTTTTTTCAAAGAAATTATTTTATTTTTCAAAGAATTTGGATTTTATAGATGATGTTAGACTTCACCAACTGATGTGGATTTTTAATGGATGAATTAATTCAGAATTCCTTATGAATAATACAAAGAGCTATAAATATTAATATTTGCGAGAAATTTATTTTCGCTTATTATAATGGACCTTGGAACATGCTCCAACATATTGATATATCTGGGCTGATAAAACCTTCACAAAACCTTTTAATAAATTAAAAATCATCTATGTAGAGAAATAAAATTGCAATGCAATGTACAAAAACCATAAAACAGGACACTGAACATTAAATATAAAATAAAAACTCTTTCTAAAAAAATTCTTATTATACTGCTATTCATTTTTCTTATTATACTACTGAAACTATCAGCCTATTATCTGGCTTTCCTAAGATAATCACAATTTTTCACATGTCAGGAAAAAATTCAAAACTAATTATGTTAGTTATATGCATGCCTTCACTCGCATATCTAAATTTATTTCCGGTGTACACAAATATCCACCTTACATACACCCTACAGAAGGTTTTGAAACTCAAAGGAAATCGATGCAAGTGTAATAAAAAAGTTTGAAATCAATTCTCCCTCAACCACCGTCTTCGATAATGCGCCCAATAAAAAGAAGAAACATTTTATGTCAACTTTCCCAGGCTTTCAGCCTCGTTAGAAGGTAAGGGGAAGAAAAATAAAAACACATCATAAAACCGCCCAAAATTGAGGTCAGAAGAGCGTTTATCCCATTGGCTACTGTCTCTAATATGTCTTAACCTACTCCGATGGAGTAGGTCCGAAGCAAATTATAAACCTGACCCATATGCATTGCAGCACTGCACTGCATACCGTGAGGTATTCCCGTTCGTGCGCGCTTTCCCCAGTGCTGTCACACGCTAGCTTTCGTGGTCTCGGCAAATTATTTTGACTTTTACGCCCAATATGTATCGGGTCGGTAGGTGTCAACCAAGGATAAGTTTTTCCTCGAGGCTCGCTCGAACGAAACACAACCTAATGATTGCGAATTGTGGAAAAATGAAATGATTTTCATTCCGACATTCAATAAAACACAAATATTATAAATAAAGAGCAATTACTCTTTGGTTCCGAAAACCAGACACTTCAGACAACCAGGTGTTATTACTGAATAACTTTTTTCTTCCAGTTTATAGATTGTGATTACTCCCTTTCTATGAATATTCATGTAAAAGCAGAAAAGAGAATTAGTTTTATAAAAATGAATTATATGTTGTAAATGAATTATTAATTTTCAAATCATAGGATCAAGACTTTTACAAGCTATAGTTTCTAAGGTGCCAAGAACTGAAACTTCACTGCAAAGTGAATTTTTATTAAAATTTTAAATGAATTTTACCGTGAATGTATTAAAATACCAAGGTTTAATATAAGAATTGGCTTGATGAAGTTAAGAACAAAATATATTTCTAGGATCAGAAATATATTCTGTGATTAGTTTGAATCCCTGCTTGAAGATAGTCCTTGATAAAATCTTCACGGCCACATTCATCATTTCCTTCATTTTGTATACCATTTTATCTCTTTAATTTAAATTTAAGGTTAATATTTATTAATAACTTGATTAATTTCATTTGTGTTTTAGGCATAGCAGAATTGGCGCGCTCTAAATACAATATACATTTCTTTTAAAAGTTTATGACTCAGAAATTTGTACTTTGTAAGATAGTTTCATGAAATATTTCTTTAATTTCATGGTTTGTAGTTTCGTACAATAATACACTTAATTCAAAAGTCTTTCACTGATCAATTTTAGAAGATTACAAACATGTACATGTCAATGATTTAATACCGTTAATACTTTTTTCTTTTCACATTTTAGTATGTTTAAAATATTTTTGGTACAATGAATTTCATTCTGTATTTTTTAAAGAGTAATAGACAAAATCAATTTTGATTGCTTAAAAATTGCAAGCGAAATATTATTTAATCGGAAAAATGTAATTCATGCAACAAAAAAGAACTATAAAAACCGAATTGTCGCAATGTTGAATCTAACGTACATTAAAATTGAAAATAATGATCAGATCATACATAGTACATCCGAAATAGAATCAGGAATAAGATGAAAGTAGATTTTTTTTTATAATAGCGTTGGAATTTAAATAAGTTCGTATTATAGAGCTGAGATACTGATAGAGGGAGTGCAACCCTACTTTGGTTTAGGATAAGATAAAATCACGTGACCGTGGGATAGAATTTGTGTTCGTTGTAACCGTATTCTTCGTTCCCCATTATATTTCAATGGCAGATTTTTTTCTCGCTTTTAACTGTTGGATTTTAAAGCTTATTTAATCCATGATTAACTATTGTTGTGCAATTGGATGCAAAGGAATATCTTCTAAGGATATTCCTTTGTATCATTTCATAAGTATGAACAATAAACATTTTATGTTTAAAACATAACTAAGATGTCAATTTAAAATTTCGTAACCGCGATCCCTCAGTTATTTTGGTGTTATTACTGAATAATATTTCATAGTTTGGTTTAGTTTTGGTATTAAATTTATTTAACTTGTTATTAAGCTTCATTTAAACTGATGTAACTGCATTATATTTTGCTACTTGCTTTATTTTAATCTCGAATGTGTTGTAAGTTCTTGCCTGCAAGCTTGGCGTGATTTTTTCTCGCCAATACAAGTGTTTACATAAACCGATTAATAACTGTGTATTTATTTTAGTGCAAATAAAGTTCCTTATTATTTCCAATATGTTGTTTCTTTTTTACCATAAATATTCGAATCGTATTATACCGTGAAAGATATTAAATCATCATTGTAAATGAAATGGTGAAACTAAAACGTATGTTTTATTGAAAATGTTATATAGTAAAATTTCCTAAATGTGCTAGCAGTAATTGCATGTTTTTCTAAATTTTAATTAAGATCTAAAAAGAAACTAGTGGATATTCTAAAGATAAGAAACTATTAAAGAAAGAAATGCTATCTATACAGATAAAAATTTTGTCTAAACGTTAACATTTATTAATAACTTGCGATATGCACATACCCTAAAATCACCGTTGTCGTCAAAATTTCGAATTTCTTTATTATTTTGTATTAAATCAACACATTTAAGATTCCAAAAATGATTTAATTTTGTTTCTGCGGTAGTTAGAAGCAAAGTTACCGACAACATTATAAACCAGAAGCGAAATATTTAAAACGGATGTTAACAATGGAAAGGCACGAGGTTTAAAACTGAGTTCGAGACAAGATTTTGTATGACGGTGGTATACACTTAGAATGTTTATTCATGAAAATATTAAGACTCAATAGCCAATCTTGAAACTTTCAAATTGGCTTATATACTAATAATGTATTGTCCCAACGAGCGCTCGAATAGTGTAGTGATTAAGGCACTGGCGTAGCATTCTCTATATTCCTGAGTTTGATTCTGGGCTACTACTTTTTTATTTTCTTTCTAAATTATTTCAAAATAATTGAACAGCTTTAATAAATATCTTTTTCATTTTTTATGGTAAAAATAAATATTTATTCTTCTAATTCTTAGATTATAATCTAATTTTTAGAAAAAAAATTAATTATAAATACGAATGCATTTTTTTAAATATTCAGAAAAAAAAGACTTAGGTCACTTTTATAAAAGTTTTTTTATCTGTATGAGATAATGATAAAAGTATTTGAACATGTAATGTAAAATTAAAAGATGTTTTTAGGTAAAGAAAAGAAATGTTTACTTAAAGAAGAAAAATAATCACTTTTAATCAAGCACAAACACAAAGTAAAAAACTAAACAATTTAAATCAAAAAACTCGGCTACTGATGTAAAAAAGAAAACATTATCTTCGAAACACCAGTTTGCTCAGTTTTTAAAGAATGAATATCATATATGAATTGATGAAGCTCAAACAAAAAATACTAATTCATCAGTAACTGATGGAATATGAAATGAAAGTATGTTATAAGTTGCTGGTAACTGACGGAGTCCGAACGGAAAATTCAGCGTCAGTCATTGGTGTCCATATATGGCGCTAAGCCTGTTAATTTAAAAAGGAATTTATTTTTAAAAATTTTCTTTTATAATATTTAATATTTTATTAAACAAGATTTCGTTTTTTTTTAATTATTCGTCATAATGCTGAAAAGCATATAATATCTAAGCAGGAAAAAAAACGCATTAATGTATGCTTATTTTAATCAGTACGGTCTTTTATTACTTTCTGGAAACCTATAGAATTTATTAAATTAACACGAATACTACAAAATAAAAATTTTTGACAAGAATACAAAAAAATTGTCAGTTGAGAACTAAAACTGAAAAAGTTTAATATGCATGCTTACATTTTTCTTATGACAAAGAGAATAGTTATATTTTATCTTTTACATTTAGGTGAAAACGTTTAAGAACCGTCAAAAATATTTCGTTAGTAAATATACGATTATATTCATACAGCAAAGAATTACCATTTATTTATTTGTTACTTCTCTTAGTAATTTCATCCTTTTCAAAGTTTTACAGTCTAAATTCTTAGCCATATTTTATTTTTCTTTAAAAAGATATCATATTTTATACAATTAAAAATGAATTACATTATGATATATAAATATAATTATCTATAATAAAAGATTCTAACCAAATCAAATGCAACTAATTGATGCAAATATTTGTTGTTGTTTATCCCCCTTGGATTGAACAATTCAAATCAAGTACAAAAGATCGGAGAAAGAGGAGTGCAGTAGCTTCTGAGGGTAAAGACCCCTGAACAGAGAGCAGAAATCTGACTTCTAGCTCATGTGAAGATGACACTCACACACTTATTGCACAACCCACTCGCTTACACGGTGACTCATATACCTCACAGATAGAACATAGGTAAAGAACAACCATGCCCTAACCAGGACTCGAACCCGGGACTTCCAGAACACGGGGAAGACGCTCTACCCCTATGCCAAGACGCCGGTGCAAATATTTGTTGAAAAACTTTGCAAAATTCACAAAGTTTAGAGTTAAAATTTCTGTGAAATTCATTTCTTAACCGCTTAACTGTTTTTCCCGAATGCCATATGTGCATCGATTTATCCAATTTTGATAATTCTAAGCAAAAAATAAACGATTATAATTCAATATAAAAAAATTACTTTGAATACATAGATAAGTATTCAGTGAATTTCCATTTGAATCAAAATAAGAAAATATTCCCAAAATATAAGGCGTCATCTTATTAGATAGTAAAGAAAATAAAACAGTTAGGGTTAGGGCTGAAATAATTTTTTAAATGTGAACAAAAAAAATGAATTAACGTAATTTAAAATACATTTTTCGTGCAAAAAAATGTACACTATCAAATTAAAATCTCTTATTTCAGATATACAAATTCTGGAATCACGAGCAAAATTTTTTGTTGAAAGCCATCCAATGAAAATATAGGATATTAGATAGACTAGATTATAGGAAACACTTTGAGTCAATTATTAATGTTCAATTAAACTCGTCAGTCTATGATTAATGTTCCCTTTTGAAGCTGGATGGAATGATTTCGGGATGCACTTCATTATTCAGAACATCGATCAGATGACGAGGACTACATTTGTTCCACAACTGTTCCATTGAGTTCCAATTTCACCTTCCACACCAACGTGAGAATGTTTGGCTTAGTTTATTCAGCATGCATCTGCCCAGTATTTACTATAGATATCTAGTGGAAAAAGGTTCGAACCCGTCAACTTCCACTAATGAAGCTAAGATTCTACCTCCAGATGAACGCTGCATTAATAAATTTCCTTGAAAAAAAAAGAAGTATTTATTAAAACACTCCATGGTCCAAAATAGTTATAAATAGCAACTAGAAATATTGTTTGAATCGCTCTGTCATCTGTATTATGAAAACATCCAAAAAAACAGAAAATCAGTTTATGAAAAGTTAGATAGTAGATAGATGTAAAATATATTAAAAACAATACAAAATAAATTAAAAACGTCTGATATATCATCTTGGGAATTAATAATTCGAATTTTCGAAAACAGTAGCATCAAGTAATACAAACTACCAGATTTTAAATCACCTAACAAAAGTCTACATTTTATCAAAATCTTCCCAACATCTGCAATGATTGACGACTTTTAATGTATTAATGGTCCTGTACAGAATACAATAGAAATGAATGAAATGTACAAAAATGCCATTATGAAGAAATCTTTATTTGAAAATACAGAATACTTAAGTTTGTTTTGTTTTTTTCTTCAGAGAACTAATGTAGATAAGTCTCCGTATTTAAATATTTTTTTAAAAAATTTGAAAGCAAAACTAAAATTTCTTGTATTAATTAAAATATTAAGATGAATTGCCGTAGATTATTTATCTCGAGATTTCGAAGCAATTCTATAATTTAATCAAGTGTTCCAACGACTGAAGGGTAAACTAAGAAGGGAAAAAAAAAAGGAAAATTAATGTCTTGCAAATCATCCATCCTTTAAAAGGATTCTAAAGGTCAAAAAAAGTCTTACTATCGCAAAGAAATTAGCCATTTTTTCAGTCGCATGGCAGAATCAAGATATAAATAAGTCAACTTTTTCAATATGCACATGAAATAATATCTATGTTTACCGTTGCTAAATAAAATGGTCGAATACTTCTTTAAAACGAAATGCTAATAAAAAAAAATCGTATAGTTTTCACTTGTACCATATAATAAACAGCACTTTTAAACACAGATTTAGAAACTTCTAGATCTTATAACTAATTTAAGAATGACTAAATGAAAAATATTGTTTGAAATATAAATTTGCAAAGGAACCTCAGAAGTTTTTGTCTGATCACATATTAATAATCCTTCGCTTTTATTTTTATTATTTTTTTTAATCATAGTGGTATTCGTAAAGCTATCACCATGAACTACCTATCAAAATGTGACGGTTGATTAGAACTGTGGCGATCAATTAGCGTGGGCGAAACGTCTGAATACATTTAGTTTTGACAGAAATATCAATAAGAAAAATTCTAAAATTAAAGATATTACATGTACCTTTAAAAGAAAAATAATAAATTGAAAACTCAATTAACTCTGTCATTTTATATTTGATGGATTTAAATAAAAATTAAAAATAAATTAATTTCTTAACATCTTAGCACGTGTGGCAGGCTATTAAATTAGTTTTAGCAATCTCTTCCTCTCTCAAAGTAATAAGGAAAAGGGATTTTTTTTTATCGCTTTTATGGTTTACTCCCTATTTGCACCAAATTATATGTAAACTTGCATTACATAGATTTTTGGAAATTCAGAATCGGAATATCAAGTTATATTGACGTTTAAATATTATACATTTTTAGTTCACGTACGTATATAATATTTAATAGACTATTTTTTAAAAGATGGTTCCTTGGAAATGTTTCAAGTGTAAAATTTTATTTAAAATAATTTCGAATAAATCTATGCAAAAATAAAAAGACAAATTTCTTTTTATCTTCCAAGTAAGGATATAAAGCTTAGACTTGGAAAAGTTGAATGATGATAAAATGTAAAAAATTTTTGCTCTCAATTTAAAGAAATCCCAGGTATGTATATAAAAGTATTTAAAAGGTACATTTAAAAAATATTTAAATATTGTATAAGAATAGTAAATTTTTGATATTAAAAAGTGAAAACTCGTTACTAAATATTATATCATTGTGAAAATTTAATATTATACAATTTCGATAAATGCGGAAAATATTTTATTATAGGAAAAAATGGTTTGCGAAATGATTAATGTTATCAAAATATAATATGTTTGTCTAAGAACTTTAAATCTTAAATATCGTGCTGGAAATTGTTATTTACTTTTTTATATCTAGCTAGATCATTTAAATAGATTTATTGAATCAAATTAAGCCGATTATAAAACCTTTCAATCTTACAACCGTGTAGCAAAAATGTAATCTTTTTTCAATCTCCTGAGTATTAAAAAAACACATTCACTAATTTTGACAATTTTCAGCTGAAATTACTTATTTTCAAATCTTACTTCATCGTATTATAATAAGTTTCTTTATCAGCGATTAAAACTAATATTGAAAACTGAATTCTTAACTTTCATATTAGCAAAAAAAAAAAAGAAAGAATTCGTAGCAGCGTTCCATTCCCATCAGTTTCTAACTTTTTTTTAATCATAAAAATATTTTTTTGTGCATTGAATTTTTATATGAAGTTTATGAAAAAAATTAATACGAAAAGCATTAAAATTATTAAAGCAAACTCACCTTAATTAGAAAAATAATTATACTAGTTGTGAGTAAAATAATTGTCAATATATATAACAATTAACATTTATAATAATGGTTTGTATCTAATTTTTCGTATTTATTGCTATCATTTTAAATAGATTATCTTAGAAAAAGCATAAGACATTTTTATTTAAAATGCAGTTTTGCTCTATCTAAGCAAACGATTCAATGAAATAAAATATGTACTGTACATTTTATTTTTAAATTTCTACAGCCTTATTTATCTAGAATATCTCATTTAATCTGTAATTTTCACTAACCCCTAGAACAATTTATTTAAATAATTTAATATTACTATCATTTAGATTTTCACATCTTTAAAACTATTTAAGACATGCATTTTACTAATTTTAATCCAGAATACTAATTTTAATCCAGAATTGAATATATGGATTCTGAATACGTACAGTTGATAAAAAAAACGTTTCCATACGCAACTATGTTAATAAAAGTTTAATCTTTGGCACAAAATATTTTGTTATGAAAATGAAAATTTTAAAATTGGTTTAACACAATTTCATTTATTATTTATGACTATTATAAATGAAAAACTATGAATAAAATTCAATACATAAATTGAAAGAATAAAAAAATGCCACTAATAAGGAACAAAAAAGTTTCCGTACGGTATTTACATAGTACGTGAAAAACATTTTTCATGCTGATCATCTTGCATTTAATAATTGGTAGGCCTTCCTTTGGCCTTTATCACTTGTCTCAAATGTTGTGGCATAAACCCCGTCAATTTTTTTGTTGTTGTTTTTTTTTTGTTTCTGGAGAAATACTATTCCAAATGTCTTAAATGACCCTTTTGAGTTCAACCTTGTTCTTTGTGTCATATTTTTTTAGTTCGCGATCTATTTCTTCCAATAAATGTCCTATAAGGATTAAATCGGGAAACTGGGGAGAGCTATGAAGCTGTTTTTTAACTTTATAGAGACATTACTCTTGGCAAATCTTGGAGGTGTGCTTATGATCGTTGTCCTGTTGAAACGAGATCCATTCCAAGGGACAGTTCATCTGCATTGATTAAAACGCTTTGTTTTAGAATGTCAAGATGTATGTACCTATGCATATTTCCATTTATAAAACATAAATACCCGACACCAGCAGCACTTATACACCCCCGTACCATATTCCAATCATCACCGTGCTTCACAGTTCCACATAAATTCTTAATTAACATATGCTGTTTTGATTCCCTTCAGATCATAACTCGACCATCTGACCCACGGATATTAAATTTTGATTCATCACTAAAAAGGACCGATTCCTAAAAAGATAGAGGCTTGCTTATATGCTTCTTTGTAAACTCGAGGCGCTTTTTCTGTAGTAGAGACTTATAACAGGCTTCTTACGGAACCCACATCCATTATAACTTTTTTTAATGACATTTCTCATAATTTAAGTTGCGAATTTAATGTTGCAATTAACCATTAAATCAGTTGCAAGTTGAGGTGCACTAATCCGAGGGATTATCTTACACTTTACACACGATATTTCTTTTATGCAAGCGATTTAACTTCGGAGTTCTTCCGGATCGATCTCTATCCTCAAATGTTTACACATCACGGCATCTTTCAATAATATACTGCACTGTAGACTTTGGTTTGTAAGTCATTTCACTGATTATTATTCATAAATAATCCATTTTTTCGCAACCGAATTAGTAATTCTCGAATGGATTTCTGAATTTCCATTTTAAGACGATCAGCAAAACATTGGAATTAAACAACTGTTGTTATGTCGTATTCTTCACTCTGACAAACCATCAAACTTCGAATATTTATTGTGGATTAGTTGTAGAGCACGTCAGGAGGAATTTGCATATTGCGTACGGAAACTTTTTTTGCATGATACTTCGCCATTTATCTTAAAAATTGCAGAAGGACTTGCTGAGTTTTAAAAAAAGAGAAATTTATTATGAAACTTTCTTTTAAAGACTCATATTAACAATATATAAGTAGCTTATAAAGATAAAAAGCAAAGATTAGAAATTATGCTAATTTATTTTTATTTTAGTCTTCCGTACGGAAACTTTTTTTACCCACTGTATATAGATATTTTTTTCTTAACATGAAAACAGTTATATATTCAAATACCTATTCGATATTTAAAGAAATGGGCAACCATTCTGAGTCTTCTGATCAAAATGAAAACGACTGATCCGTTCAAGAAGTATCAACAGATATCAGTTGCAGCAAACTATATAAAAAGTATCGAATTTTTAATCTAAAAATCAGATCATGAATATTTATGATTAGGAAGTAGGTGTTGCATAATTAGAAACTCTGATAAAAATCGAAAAATATCGTGGCTGAACTGAAAAAAGAGTGGTAGTATTAAGAAAACTATGTTCATTCAGAATTTTTTTTCACAAAACCATATGCAAATTGTAAGAAAAAAAGTATATGAATGAATAAAATTTTTGAAATTTACAAGTTTGTAAAAAAAAAAAGCTTTAGTACATTTTTACATTCAATAATCTTTATTATTATTATGCCCATTTTTTCGAATGTGTCCGAAGCAAATTGGCATATTCAGATATGTATTTTAATGTCACAGATGTGTTTAATTCTGGATTGATAAAGATGAACAGAATCATTTCGACTTTTTGCGGATTCGAATTAAAATACTGACGTTACTAGAAGAATGATAATTCTTTTCTCTGGCTATGCTCGCTACAGAACTTGAGATAGTTTAGGACTAGGTACCATCAATGAATAGATCAGCAGGTAATTTGTTTTAAACTTTATGTGTAAAATTGATTTCAAGTTTGCAATAGAGGACATGGGGCGTGGTTAATGTAAATCCATGTTTCCACCCAATAATTTTAATAAAAATGGTCAATTTGATTATATTCTAAAACCTTCGGATCTTTGATAATACAGCGATTATATTATATACATAGGAATGAATACGCAATAATTAATTACTCAACGTAAACTTTCCTTTCCCTAAATAATAATGCAATTTTTTTTAATATATGGTATATTTGCTGTTATTTTAAAAAGGAGCAGTTCATCTTTTTTGTGTTTTGCCTAATGTTTTATAACCGAGAAAGTTTATCTTAAAAACCCTTTTCTTTTAAAAAAAATTGCAATATGTAATATGTATTTAAACTTGCATATGAAACGCGAAACACGATGCAATATATGTTAGCATTTTAATAAATGGAAATACTTCATATTCAATCCAACATTTCAACATAAACTAATTTTAAAATGGGAGTCGAACCGACTCCACGCTACTAATGAGGAGTATATGGGTAACAATATCATTCCAGGGTAAATTTTTTTAAACCATCTTTTTCTAGCATTAAATAGGACACAATCATTTTACGTATTAGCGACGAGATATTTTATCGAAATATGAAAATTTCCATTGGTAACCTTACCATTGGAAATCCATTACATCTTAATTGTAGATATTTTTCACTATATAATGCAGCATCATAAGCATTCAAGAAGATTTGAATCTCTAATCTGAAACCTCGTAACATAATAATGTTTTAAGGCTTATTCCATTTATTATTTTATTTTGAAATTTACCTCCAACTATACCACAATGATAACGTGAACGCAAAAGATGCATTTGATAATGTTGTAACGCGCATGAATTTCAGTAATTAAAACAATAAAAAGTTTTGATATAAAAATATAAAACTATTTTAATTTATTAAACCTTGGTGTTCGTATATAGTATTTGTGAAGTGTTTGTTTTTTTTTAATTTTAAATAGCGTGGTAAGTTTTTCTTGTGAATATATATTATGAAGCAATTGTGGAAAACGTTAAAACTTTTATTCATTTTTAATTAAAAATCGAAATAAAATTTTCAAAACCTCTTCTTAATGAGTACTTACTACCTAAAAAAATATCTATATGCCAAACATGGATCTGGAGATCCAACAGTAGTTTAAAATCATGTAGAACAATTCATTCGATACGAATTGTATGTCAAGTTGTTTTGAACCTTTTTTTTATATTAAGTTCGTTGCATGATACAATTTACATATAATATATAAGCCTACAAACATTATCCCGCAATTATTTATCCCCTTACTATCATATACAATTTTCAATCCCTGAACGAACACCGAAAATTGCTTTCAATTGATTTTGCTGGGGTGAAAATTAAAAGGTTTGGTCAAATGGACATGCTGCGTCGAGCAAAAGAAATAGAAATTCAATTGCAACTACAGTGTTACATAACTTGTTAACAACCTCCTTTACTTTCCGAAGTAATTTTCTGATGCGTGAAATTAGTGACCTACTACGCACTACTACTCGTGAAAGCTCAAAGGTTCTGTGAATATCACCCACAAATTGTTTGCAACAGAGTCTAACAACTAGGCTGAAACGCCAATTCCGTGCAGAGGAAACTTAGATTTACTTTCGGATTTGTTATTATCTTCGGTCGTAATGAAATGTTTTGTTTCTAAAATTTAAAAATATACAGACTGATAAAAAGTATTACATTATTCTGCCTCGACATTAAAAAAAGCATGTTAAATACTCTACGTGTTAATGCATGCATGCGTTAAATATTGCAATGTATTAAAAAATTGACAGTTAAGAATTACTTGAAAACCTTGGTTGTCATTATTAACATCTATAACAATTTTGGGTCTTTACATAAATTTCCAGTTTTAAAAGACGATTCGTATTCGTGTTTTAAATTCTTAATTCATTTATAATTCCAGAACGATTCTATTTAGCATCTCGATTTTAATATTTATTTTTATTAAATTTAGAATATTTTTTGCCATTATGGTTGCTATTGCTAAATTTAGCTACAAAAGAGGGAAAAAATTCATCTTTGAAGTTATATAAAATTATAGAATATTATATAAAATATGAAATGGATTAAATAACCATTTGAAATCAGAAATCTATGAAAGATTAGAAGCAGTTGAATCGAAAGAACTATGTTATTTCAAAAAAAGTAGTTCCTGTGTATAATTTAAAAGTTTAATCCAAGTTTTATTCATTTTATTTTTTCCTTTCAATAGAAATTGAATTCTTTGCAACAGTTTGAATTAATATGTGTTTCGATTTTTATCCGTATGTTAAAGTTCATTCTCCTAATTCTTTCTCCTAATTCTTGACTTTTAAAAATTATAAGAAAAAATAAATTTAGATGCGGTATTTCAAAAAAAATTTTTAAGAATTACTTAAATTGAATTTATAACTCGGATATTTCAATTTAGTATATTACTAATTTTAATATTGCTTATTTTAATTTAACATATTACTAATTTTATTATTATTTAATTTAATATAAGTCAAGTAATACTAATTAATACAAGTAATAATAATACTAATATTCAATTTAATATATTAATTTTTGTTATGTTCATTCAATTATTTTTTAAACTTATGTTCATTCACATGGCACTTGATTCATAATTATAATTTATTTTTTAAACGTTAAAATGTTTATAAATATAAATTTTTCAGATAAATAATTTAAATAATTATTATCTTAAAGTATCAAAAGTTTCTTATTTTTAGATTTTACTAAAGTTAACTTACTTGTACTAATTCAACGAAACCACGTTTATATTTGAGATTAAAGGAACCCCATTATTGGAGATAAAGTAGCTGATGATTTATTAAATGCCAACAAAAGTTATCCATTTTAAAATCGAGAAGTAGAAAGCAAACATTAAGTTATGGAATGTATAAGTATATAGTCCAAAGTTTTTAATAATTCGTTTCGGTATTCTTGGTAATATGTTCAATTTTCTAGCGAAACCATAAATATTATTGAATGTTAATGAAACTTTTTTACCAATAGATTAAAATATTTCTCTTGTGAAAATCATTACTTATCAATTGTGCAAGATATTAAAATGTGTTTTGTTTCAAATGTGTCAAAATATTGAATAATTTTTTTATGATGTCAATAATTATAAGAAATATTTATCACTATTCAAATACCACTTTTAATCATTTTTGTCTTAAAAATTAAATTATAATTCAAGTATTAGATGAATGAATATTTATTTTTGATTAAAAAAAGAGTGACATATTAATTGAATCTATTTGTAAGTTGTTAATTTAAATATTTTTAATAATTAAATTTATAATTATTTTTCTTTTAAGAATTAAATTATAATTCGAGTATTAAGAGAAAAACATTAATTTTAGCATACAAAAATGAATAAATATATTAATTGAAAATATCGATAAATTTATAATTTAAATAATTTTCAACATTAAAAAAACATTTAAATCTATAATTATTTTTCATTTAAAAATTAGGAAAATAAACATTTATTTTTGCATTAAAAAATAAAAAACATTTATTTGAAACAAAAATGAAAAAAAAAAGTCCAGAACAGACCTCTCGTTTTACGGACGAAAAGCTTATGCTCTATAGAATGTTTTGTCAAGATGCTCAATAACGGTTGCAAATTAATAGTATATAAGCTATGCTGAATTTTTGATAATCATTTTCGGAACTGGCTGGCTATTCCGCTTTAAAATTTTAATGAACGAATTTAATCCTAAAGATATATCACCATGATACAAAATCCCATCCTGAACTAAATTTTCCAACATATCGCCTGTTAAAAAGAAATCGGTTGTACAAGTAATGACATTTCGCATTCCATTACATACAAATATGATTACATTGTGAAGAAAACTTTTGATAGATTTGTCCTTGAGCGTAGTATAAAACATGACACTGATATTTAGGAGATCCTATCAAGCGTAAACATCCTCTCAATCACCGACATGTTAATCCGAAATAAAATATAAAAAAACATGAAAATGGCAAGTTAAGAGCTTTACTTTTGTGTAATATTTCACATAAAGGGAAAATAAAGAAAAAAACTTGGAAAAAGTTTTACCACAGTTTTTGTTTGTTCACAAGAAATAATGTTTTGATATGTAATTTTGTAATTTGAGGTCGTTTCGTTAAACAAAAAACAAAACAAAAAAAAACTTTTAAAGCTTACAAGATTATAATGAAGCTTACTAGGGCGTAACAAAAATAAATAAAAATAAAGTTGTTCCATTTTAATTTTACTTCCAAATTACTTTCTGAATGGAGTTAATTTTTCAAAAAAAATGCCGTTCAGATATAACACAGATGAAAAAAGTACGAGTACAAACATGAAATTATATTTCTTCAAACATAAATTGTTTAAATAAAGTAACCATTTATCGTTTACTAATGTACCTTTTTTTTTTCTTCATCATTTCTTCAAAATTCAAAAGAGCATTATTAACGTTAAATATACAAAATAAACAATTATTTTTAAAGCTTTAAACTTATAAGAAGGTTTTCTTTAACTTCTATATGCAAATATAGTTCAATTTTTTTGCATATAAAAGCTTTTTTTCTTTAAATTCATCTAAAACAGATTATTAAAAAAACGTGTTCACTGAATCTTAACTATTCAAATACGTGTAAAAGCAATTATAACAAATTTCTATGAATATCTGAATTTGAATGTTTTCGAAAAAAATTCAATCAAATCAATAATATCAATTATTATATATTAAAAACTTTCCTATTTCTTTATAAAAGGTCAAATTCAAAGTAACTTCAAAAAATTTCACAAATAGCTTAAATTATACGAAAATATACATTAGATATTGAATATTATTAAACACTAACCAATGTAACCACAGCTCCGCTTGCGTTTATTTGTTCTAAAAATAAGTAAAAATGCATATAATTTTACGTCATGCAGTTTCTTTTATTTCTTATATTCAACTCGTTTAAAATTTTAAGAATCTTTACCTCTAATTTAATTAATATTAAAGATTCCGGATAAACAATAGCTCTTAGTCTCATCATTTATGATATATAGAACTCTTTGAACTGCTGCAAATATTTGACCGTGCGAGAAATAGCACATTAGTAGTCGATATTGGGAACTTAGAGATTAAATTTTAATTTTCAAAATATCGATTTTAAAAGAAAATAATCTAATAGGTTATTTTATCTTTAATATTTTTTGATATACTGCTTAATGCAGGTAGATTTCTTAATATTAATAGCTATTTAAAATATAATTCCAATAATTACAAAATTCAGATATGTTCAAGTAAATTTTCATAAATCATAATGTAACATGTACTCAAAAAATTGTCACTGAACATAAAAAACACACACGGTTTTTTGAAAATATTTTCGTTGTGTTTATTTTTTCAAAATGAAAATTTTGATTTCGTGCAGAGTTTGCAACTATATCCACAACCATATGCTTTAAGAGTGGGGATATGTAATTATTCATTACTGTTCAATCAGACACTCACAATCCAATATTTGAATATTGAGCCATGGGGTTATGTTTGCAATGAGTAATGGGGAAATGTCTGAATTGTAGATACTACAAAGGTAAAAAGGCGATTGGGAAAAATGTGATTAAACAGTTGAATGGGTTTAATATTCCAACAGAAAGAAAAACACTGTTTTAAATTGTGTTTAAATTTATTGTAAAAAAATTAATTAAAATTAGAGAAATAATCGTATCGGAAGAAAATTTTCGTTACTTAAAAGTACATGGAATAATTTTACAAATTTTCATGGTGACACATAAGTCTTGAGCCATGTTAAGATATAAAAAAATTAGTAAAAATAATTTTTGTATAATGGTATGTTTCGAAGTTATGGTGGAAAAACGTAAAAACCCATTCCCATTTCAACTCGTTTAGATTATTGTAGGGACTCTTTAACAGCTCAGTTAATCCTTCTAGGTGCTAAAAGAACAGGTTGTGTGAACGATTCTGTCAAAGGATGTGAAATCGAATAAGGCTCAATTTTATATAGAGATTAATTACCCCATAATCGCAGTACATAGAAAAAAGCTTTTTTATAAATTGCATCTTTTTACTCTTTAGAGTACAATGTGATAAAGCAGGAAAAGTAGCCAGCGGAAAAATTAGTTGCATCATTTTAACCGGATTTCCATGCAAACTAGCAAGTTATCCGAGAAATCAACAAAGAAGGTTGCATCACTGGTGAGAAATTTTCTAACAATGCTGAGATAACTGCCTTAGAAAAGCAAAACGATGACATCATTCTGGAATATTATATAATAGAAGGAAAAGTTACATTACATATTAACCTTTTTAAGAATGAATAAAGAAATAATTCGAACTAAGCCTAGACGATTAAGTTTCTTTAAAATATTATCCAGTTTCTAAAGAGATACTTTTGATTTTTAAAATTAAATAGCAAATGAACAAAATCTTGTGATTTTGTTTCGAAATGTTGGGGGAGAGGAAATTGGCAGTATTTTATTTATAAAAATTACTTCGATTTTGTAATACATGCAAGTTTTATCAATTAGGTTAAGTAAACAACTATGGATAACAAAAATCTAAATTGAATATTTCTTTCCGATAGTCTTCTTTTAATGGACGTATTACATTTCCCTTATTAGTCTAAAAGAATTCGTCATAAACATGATCTACTTGAAAAATTCCGTGTTTATAAAATACACATCATCGCCAGGAAAAAAAATACAAAAATAAAACGATTTTGCCACGAAATTGTTTTTAAAATATTTGAAGGCTTCTCCCTCCATGTTACAAAAGTTGCTTTTGCTTTCGTTATAATTTTGGAGTTGCGAATCACGTAATACACGGGGGTTATAATTAAACTCTGAACTTTAAACGGCATCATATAACGCAAACGGGTAACGAATTGCAATGAAATTTGATATATAGACTATACGCGAGATGCGCTCACGGAATTTTGAAAAAAAAATCTCCAAAATGCCCGCTAGAGGGTGTCTTTCCGATAAAAATATTAATTTTAACACAATAAACAACCAAAAAGGAATACAAAAGCAATATTAACATTTATAAACTAGTTTTTGATCACATTGTCATCGATCCACATGAAGTAAAAGTAAAGAAAAATAACAGTAGGCTGTTTGTGAGAAAGAAAAAAAAAACAGTTCAGTTTGCAGAAACAAGAACAGATTAGGACAAAACTTGCACAAGAGGAACAGTTGTTAATCGTGTCCAAGGTGATGTAGGGAAAGGTGCTCCATGTGACCACCCTCATTCACCACCAAAATTTCAAGTCAATGGGCAATGTGTAGATCACAGCAGATCGTAACTGATCAGTTGTGAGGCTTCGCACATGAAGCGTTATGGAGTTCTTTAAGTCATTCAACGTCGCAACAAGATACCGTCATCATTACAGCCGGAAACATCGACATAAAACATGACAACGACTGCAAACGTTTCTTACCCTAACCTGTTTTGCATAAAGCTTCTTAAGCATGCAAATCTCGACATTTTTTCCTAGAACTGACAGCTTTTGTCGGTTCGGTTTTACACTTTATTACTCATAATTCTTGTTTTGGATTGTTAATATTGTTTCTATATTCTGTTTTGTCTTTTATTGTGCTAAATTTAATGTTTTTCTTAGAAAGGCCCACACTGGTAAACATTTTGAAATCTTTTTTTTTTTCAATTCCGTGAGCGCATCTTGTGTATACTCTATATATCAAATTTCGCTGCAATCCGTTCATCCGTTTGCGTTGAATGATGCTATTTATAGGGGAAGTATAATTATAATTACCCTGTAGACAGTATAATAGAAGAACAGATGTCTTATCTTCATCGAACTTACAAACTGTAACGTTTATTGAATCAAGGATCTGGATTTATACTTCAGTCAGTTTTAGCCGTATTTACGTCCTGTTAACAAAACTATTTATAAGCCGATTTCATATTTTTGCAGGGCAATCACAAGACAAAGATAACATCTGACCTTGCATTTCTCTTTCTACATCAGCCTGAGGACACGTGACCGATGAATTTTATATTCATCAGATCCGCTTTTGTGGAATGGGCTTTTGAACCTGAAACCTTACGCTTCAGCTGCACTTAAAATCAATGTTAGCATGGTTTATGCCAATAGAAAGACATAGATATGAGATTCTTATTAGCATATGCAGAACTTTTTAAGCTTCTTATTATAGCGTTTTTAAAATGTCAAAGTCTGTTCCCTAAAAAAATATTGCTGGATATGGAATATTGGAAATTATCAATAATCATTACAAATTGTTCGATGAGGCTCACATAAAATAAAAGGAAAAACTGTCTCGAGTGAGTGCAAAAAAATCCTATATTATGTCACGGGAACAAAAAAAGAATGTTACAGGAGCGTCATAATCGGGTGTGGAGGAAAGCGCGCAGTTGCATCGATTAACAAGTGTGAGTAATCGATGGACGAGAGAAGCAAACAATCTCAATAGATCAGAAAATTTTTTCTCGCTAAGCTGGAAGGTCAAGATAGATTCCTTTTCATCTAAGTTAATATTTCATGATCCTAATTTCTGAAAAAATTAGGGCTGGAAAATCACTTTCAGTCTCCAGTCTCAGTCTAAGTCCAGTCTTCAGTCTCAGTCTAAGATACTGCGATTATAAAAAAAATTAAATACAAAGGCCGTTCGTCTTAATGAGGCGCTAATTTGGATAATTGAAGTTGCCTTCAATATTAAAGAAGTTATAGCGAAATGAAAATTTCAACCTCCCACCATTTTTACCCTCTTTGAGCTAGACGGCTCGTTTGCACACTCATCCAAGGTTTCTAAATTTCTAACATCTTTCATGCCGGTTAAAATTCAAACAAAATTACTGCATTTATCTTTTTCACAAGAAATGGAGTTAAAATTAATGTAAGCGAAAAGAATTTTTAGTTTACAATTCTTTAAACTATCATAGGTATAATTTATCTTTCAATTACAATCTCAGAAGTAAAAGATTTCGAACGCAATTTATATAAAATAATCTTTTTACTTTATCGAGAGAAAGGTAATCATCGATCTCGTATAGACTGATTTCAGATTCTAGTTCGTTAAATATTATCTTTTTCCAGTTTTTTTTATTTATTATTTAAGCACAAATATTTGGTTATGTTATTTATATTAACTTTCCGTTTTCAAGCAATACGAGGGTTATATTGAGATAAACATCAAAATTTTGAACCACATTCAGGTGCAAGGCGACACCACAGCTGATATCTTCTCTCAGCTATCTTATTTTTCAGAATTTGGCCCCAAAGGATTCGTGCCAAATAGCTGACACGGGTATTCTTCAATGAAATCAGCTTCGAACCAGAGACCTTTCAACCACGAGGGCGAGACCTCTCAACCGCGGTACGGTTACACTGTCTTTGGAATCGCATCTTCATAAGCAACATAAATGAATTAAAAAAACAATGTTAAGAAATCGACTGGAAATCACAATTTCTAATCAAAAGTAATACATACAAATCGGAAACTAAACTTCTCGTGAATGATGCACGCCTGGGAAATAGAAACTAAAAAATTGCAAAAAACTATGCTGACAAATTTTATACGACAACTAGAATAAATATACAATTGAAGCAGCTGTTTTAAAATAACGTTAGTTACTATATGTAGACGTTTATTGTTTAAAATAAAAAGAACAAAAATCACTAAGTTAATTACTGATGTAAAGAATCTAATTTCAAAGTTTGATTTTTTATTATTTTTCTTTTCTTTAAATTTTATTTTTCCTATAAAAATTTAGACTCGTTCTCTTCATTAAATTGTTGATTCAGTTAAAGGCTTGTTTTATTCTATCTGAATAATCCAACACTTAGGACAAGATTTCTCTCTTGTATTCCTGCCTGTTAACAATTCAATCTGATTCGCTTTTTTGTCAAAAAAAATATTCAAAAGTATCGTTTTATGCATTTTCAGACTATAAAAAAAGAGAATTTCAAAAATATGACTAAAATGAAGATAATTACATAGCTTTAATCATCAACTATAACTGAATACAAACAAGAACAATCAAAGCCAATCATCGTCTCGAAATCTACTTTTTTTAACACTTATTTTTCTGTCTTTTTAGAGTAAGTAGATGATCAGACATTCGAAAATCATAAAAACACTTTGCATAAACTGTACAATCTAGCTGGCACTATTCTTTTCAAATATTGGATAAATTTCAAATTAGAATTAAGTAAAAATTAGTGGTGTCAGCATTAGAAAAGCTTGTGAAAAATTCTCAAGGAAATAAATAACCGTTCATTAAAATGCAAAACAACCCATTATCGGAGGATACAAATAAGGATGACAGACATTTCAAAACATAATTTCCGTTATTAAAAAAAAACGATTTGTGCACTAAGTTGGAAGTTCCTTCTAATCGTACTGTTAAAAAAACAAGAAATCCTTCCATCTATTAAAAAAAGGCAGGATTCTCAACAATACAAAGAAAAATTTATTTTTATTTTTAGGAACTGTACTAGATCTTTAGTAGCGTTGGAGCATGCAAAGTAGCTCAAGTAGCATAACGAGTTCAAAAGGTTAGAAAACCAAACTAAGCTTCTTAAAAAAAGAAAAGGAAAGAATTAATTCGCATGCTTGTGTGTTAAAATCCTTTAATATAAACCGAATTATCAACACTACAATGCTCTTTAATTCACTTTTATAATCTATTGTTTGTTATTTAATTTCAAATTTATTCATATTTTAAAAAGATTCATGCTTCACTATTCACATTTTAAATATGTAATTTGAATATCAAAGCTTCAGAAAATCGATCAACTATTCAAAAGATTTTTCGGGTCACAGAACTTGGGTAAAGAATAAAGAAATAATTGATGCGGATTGCGGTTTAATCCAATGCAAAGATGGGTTTCGTAAATAATGCTTAAAACAACAACAATACTATTTACTTTTTCAGATGCGCAAATAATGTTCGTAATATAAGTAACGCATTGTACTAACTTTTAAAGTTGACAGGTGAAAGGATTGTGCACTAACAACGATCATCGTTTCAGGTTAGTTTAAATGGAATCTGTATGATTTAACAATTGGCAAAATGAACATATCTTGATGAATTATCATATATGTGATGCTGGAAACAGAAAGGCAATTTTAATAAGGTTTCCTTAATCATTCTAGGTCAAAGAATTTTAAAACAATGAAAGTGAATGCAAAATGACTACTTAGATCTGACGTTTAGCATCAATACAAAAGATTCAAAATCCTAAATGCCAGATAATAAAAACCTAAATTAGTATCAATAAAAAAGATATACAAAATTCTCAACAGATACAATCAAATGCTTTTTCAATAAATAATTGAAAGTAGAAACCATATGAAAAAAAACCAGAATAAATTTCTCTCTTCATATGTTTAGTTACAAAATAAATTTGTCAAACAGTACAAGGTCAACAATTTTTTTCATGCAGTTAGTATTAATATATTTTTATAACTTGCTACCTATTGCGAATGAGATCAGAAATAGAATCAATAGTTTCGCACAAATAAATAGTATATAGCTGATTAAGGCACAATTAGACAGATTCTCTTGTATTTGCAAGAAACTAGTCAAATTTTTATAGAAAGAAATATAAATAGCAAAATGTCACATATATAAAAAACCTAATTGGATTTATTTTCAATTCAGAAACCATAAAGTATATTTAGAAAGTATTCTAGTTTCATATCTCGTAATGAATTCGCATTCTTTCATAATGACATGCGACTTTCTCTCAATACACTCACAATGACAACGGTAAAGTATGTTCTTACAAACCGCATGCTGTTCTTCTATTCATAATTAATTAGATACAAATTATCTTGCATTCATTGTAAAACAGCATTGTGAAAATAGGGCCATTGTGAATTATCAGCTTAAAGTTTTAAAATTATTATCTTCATTAGCAAATAATACAAGAAAAAATTACTCAGAAATCGTCTCTTAATCCAGAATTATGAAATGTGAAAAAAGCAAATTAGAATTTTAAATAAATATAAGAAGAAAAGTCTCAATATATTTTCTTATGCTCTTATATTTCTTCTCATATATGTCTCACATATAAATAAGTTATAACATAACTGAATATATTTAACACTTAATTTGTCGAAATCATTTAAAATAGTTTAGTTAAATAATGATTACTTTTTCAGGGATTATACAGTACTGACCCTAAAATCAAGAAGAAGAAAAAATTACTTCGAAAAGAATCTTTATATGCTCATTCATTACACTATGTTTACTTAATTTAAATTAAAACCGTTTTAATATATCACAGCAGGAATAGAAATTGAACAACAAAATTATATTTTAAATAATGCGAAAAAATGTCAATATTCCTTTCTATGATTAATAAACAGTTGCAAGATTGGGTTATTGTTACTCGTAAAATCTTTAAGAAAACAGCGTATGTGAAACATTGTTGCTTTTATGAACAAGTAAATTTAAATAAGTTAAACGCAAAAATCTGAATACTTATTTTTATATAAAGGGAATTAAATTTTTTTAGAATTTCTGCCTCTTTAATTGTTAGAAATAAAAAAAATCGGATTGTTAAAATCAGTCTTAATTATATGCATATAATATTTTTTCATTCGAACTGTAATTTTAGAAAGACCAAACCGCAATATACAACTAGTTACATTCAAAATAAAATAAGTCTATTACTTTAATTATACACCAAATGCACTACCCAAAAACACTTTTATTATATTCCAATTCAGATTCTAACAAATCATTCTAGAGTTTCTGTTATTACAATGCAAATAGGAAAACTACCAGTACTGAACTATAAATGTTTATTTGACAGACATAATTAATATCATTTTTATTTCCTTTCGATGAGCGAGATGAAATAATCAACATTACTCTGTCTTCTGACGCAATTCTCTCATCGCAGTGCTGCCCTTTGTTTTTTGTAACAAACATTTACACATATCATACATTTCTTGCAAGTAAACAAATCTTTTGTAATTCTGATTTGAAACATTTGATGCAAAAAATTCGAAAAATGGTTCGAATACGAGCAATTTAATATTCGGAAGCAGTCAAATTTAGTAGAAAAAAGTCCTTGGAATACCTCCACTTTTTTGCACAATAAAGAACAGTAATAATTACTCTAAACGTTAGAATAATTAAATTATTTGTCTTACCTTTAGATTTGTGTGCAGAAATGAAGGACAGAATACAAATCAGCAAGATGAGCAATCTTCCAGAAACCCAAAAACTTCCAGCAGGAACTAACTTCATGCCTTTGACACACGTTCTACACAATTATATCCCCCACGCTAGCCACTTAACTGGAGATGAAGATTCTCTAACTTAAACAAAAGTAGATGATCCGTCAGCAGGTGATTACTTCTTTTTATAATTCACAGAACTTAGCCATAAACAAAAGAGATGTATTGCAGAATTCACAACAAAAATAAGACAGATTGGCGGGAAGTTTTTTTTGACATATCTGCTTACAAAATGGTTTTTAAAAAAGAAGGCTTTTTTCCTCAAAGCCTGCTGTAAATGCCGATTCCAGTTGAAATGATCGTGAAACAGGTAAGTGCAGCATAAAACCTAGCGGCGACCTCAAGTGAAACTTCTGAGACTCAAAAGTTTATTTCGCCTTTTGTGACATCATTGCCGTGACGTCACAAACATTTGCGGCGGGCTTTCTGATTTTTGTTTTTGTGACAGGCAGACGGCGTTAAGTTTCATTAGCAGTTCATTCAGGCGAAATAAGTTTTTTAGAGAAAACGCAATTTTTTTCTTTTTAATTGATTGATTAATGGCATTCCCCTCTTTACAATTTCAGTAATTGGAACGCTTTTAAATAATTACAATTAAATAACATGGGATTGGGTGTACTACCACTTTTAAACAAGCTTCCGCATGTTTGTATCAAATGCATTAAAATAAGACGTTTGGTTTTGTTGTTTTTAAAGAATAAAATCTTTTTATTTCACTTTGGCGATTAGCAGTCTTCTGAAACTCCATATTTTTAACTTGGCACGTTTCATAGTGTTTTATCAGTTACATTGAATTTGTTATCTTTTGTAATGCTTTATTCAATATATTTTTAGATTTTTAACTCTGTGTCATTTTGATGTATATCGTAACTGGAACATCATTTAAAATTATTTTATTTTTGAAAACATTCTTCCGAATTCGAAAACAATTTTTTTATAAAAGAATTTTAATTTTTTTCGATGTTAATTTTTTTATAAAAGAATTTAATTTAACTTTTTATAATCCTATCAAGTTAACAATTCAGTCCTGATAATTATGTTATAATTTTAACATAATTCTGCTTTTAATTGAAACTGTTTACCACTTAAATTACTTTCGTTAAACGGCGCAAAAAAACTTGTTTATTTCTTAGCAAATAAGACTGTATCAAAAAGAGTAACAAAAAAGAAGAAAGAAACATATTTTTTATTATTATTATTTTATTTTATTTTATTCTATTTTAAAAGAGTCAAATTTTTATGTCGGTTCTGAAATATTTCTAATTTTAACTCTTCAAAGATTAACAGACAGGATGAATATTAGGAAAGAAATGGTAGGTAGATGATTTATAATTTATCTTTATTGACAGAAAATGATTCTAAAAATCTTCTCCCTTAGCAACGAGCTTTAATTTTTGGATAATAATAGGGTATTAGATTACCACATGGCTATAACTCTCTATTAATTGAATTGTTGTAAAACACATAATTAATTTTCGATCATTAATAAAAATATTCATTAAATAACTTATTGGCTTTTACATGCTACTGTTTCTAGAAAATAGCATAATCTACTTTTATATTTGAACGAATAATAATTTTAGTGCTTACAAAAATCAATATCATATTAATAGAATGAAATACGTAAAATCTGTGGAATAAAACAATCTTCTGTCTTTAATGAATGAGTAAAGATATTTAAAAAAAAGAGCTGAAGGTCATTTATTAATTTATGCCCGAAGAAAACTAATGTCATCAAATTAAACTGAGATGCTGGATTCCAATAAATAGCTTGTTCAATCAAAGATGAAGAGAGTTTAATTCTCCCCTTTCTATGGCTTTTTTGCGTGCAGCAGTATTTACTTTTTGACTGCTACATTAAATGAACAGTTATCGTCGTTCCACTAAGTATTCAGCAATAATGTTTCTTTTTAAAAGTTCCCTAAGCACCATTTACTTTCTAAATACTATTTTAGATTTCTTATAAATGTCTACTTTTCCATATCTATAGCCTTAGAAAAATTTGCTAAATGTCTGACTCATATAGAACATTTTATGGATTAAAAAAGCAAGTAAAAGCAATTTTATGAATTATAAAAGAAAAAAACTTGATTATCATAGATTTTGAATCATTAATTATTTTGCGTGTAGATTTCTTTCTGAATATCCTTCAGTATAAATCTAAAAACATTAATTCGTTAGATGGAAGTATTAATAAATTTCCTCAAAAATCAAAATATTCCTTTTTCGCTATTCAGGGTTCTATTTTAGTTTTCACGTTAATGCGGGATCTTCCTGGATTCGCTTATTAATTTCTACACTTATATGACTTCGGAAGATATCCACTATTTATTGTAAAAATGAAAAAGAAAAAAGATTCAAAGTCTTTTCTCATGCGGTTTACTCATTTTTATATCTTACAATAGAACATGTAATTGACACAATTGAGAAATTACTTTTTAAATCTATTTGTTCAGCTTAATTCAAAGACAACAGACAAATGCTGCTGTTATAAGTGTCGAAACTATACAGGTGCACATGTGGAGAAAGTCAAAATCATTTTGAAATGAAAAGTGAAAATGTGAGTTGCTGAGTGTTGGTTGTAATTAATAATCTAATATTCTCTCTCTTCTAAATCAAAAATAAATCAGAATTGGAATTAAAGCCAATACTGGATTATAAAGATTCTTCAATTCAAATTTCTTGTGTATTGTTTATATTAAGTTAAGTCATGATTTTAAAAAAAGTGAATTCATGATAACATACCTAAAATAAGAAAATTTTAATCTAGTTACAATCAGCAATAGTTAAAGAATTTTGAAGAACATAAATGTGATGAAATTTTAACCCTCTTTTGAACTGTAATCCTGTTTGGTTTGCTGTCTATTGATTATCTATGAAAAGTGAGTGAATTTTATGAGAAAAAAAAACCTTTTAAATAATTTCTTACCGTTATCTCGCCACAAGTTAACCTCCAAAGTTCACTAAGTCAAATATCTAAACAGAAGATCTAATCTTTCTAATTTTTTAATTTTTAACACTTTATGAATTTATAAGGATCGCGAATTACAAAAATATCTTTCAAATATTTGGCTTGATAGTTCATACAGCAGAAATATATTTATTGAATTATTTTGTGTATCAGAAAATCTTTTAGTATTTTATTCAGATTTATATTCAGGATTTTACCATATTTATAAAAGGATATTAAAACACTGATACCGGACAAATTTCAGGTTCGATATCTTAGATTTGGTTAGTTATTATGATAAAAGTATTTAAGGCTAAGAATAAACTATTTTTTATGTACTGATTGCATCTGATGTAAGATCATATTTCTATGTCGAGTTAAGTTCTTTTTTTAAAGAAAGGATAGTAATCCAGAATAATAATAATGTACCACATGGTCTCTGAAAATATGCAGTTTTCTAAGTCATTACTAAAAATATGCTCGTGACATTTAAATTTTAGTGTCGCAATCAAAAACCAAAAATGAATTCAAAGTGAAAATGTTCAGACCCTTTACTCAAAAGATGAAAAATACACGATTTAAAACATACAGAAAAACCTGTGGTACAGAAAGGCAAAATAGGAATACATTATTTTACATTTTCAATGTAAAATGTTTCGACTGTATTTCGATTTGTGTTAAAATATACAAAAACAATTTTCTAGTTTATTAACATAAATATTTTTACCTTGAAATATTTAATTTTGAAAAGAATCGAAATACAAAACGAATATCAACATTATTATATTTAATTTTATTCTAACACTGATAATTAGAAGCATTATTAAACCACTTAAAAGCACTTTAAAAAGAAAATGTAATAGTGACTCACTTTGGAAATTGTAAACATTTCAGGATTTTTTCAACAATACTAATATTTTTTCAGAATTATTTATGAAGCAATGCAACAGCACTGAATTTCGAATTTATAATACTTATGTGTTTTATCTGGAAATCAAAAGAAAATATTCAAAAAGAATTATAATAATTTTTATTTTAAAAATTAATCACATTTTTTAAGATATACATCTGAGGTTTCCTAAAGTAAAATGTTCACTGTTTACTAAAATAGTATTCCTTGTTAAACATGTATTTCAGATATTCTCGATTTTCTTATAACATTATTTTTAGGAGATGATTCTAACAATCACGCAGTTGGCTATTATTTTAAATTGTTCCATTTATGTTTGACAATTTAAAAGTTTTTCTATTACTATATTCAGAGTTCCTCATTAGGAAAAGAACTGCCGTTATTTAATTAATTCGAATTTCTTACAATTTTTGTGGAATTATAAATAATACATTTGTGTAGTTTTTCTGTTTATCAAAGCCGAAATAATCTATTATTCATTTACAAAAACACCTTAGTTAATGGCATCTTATTAGATTCATTAAATTTTCAAATTTATTGACCTGAATAGTGACTAATAAAAGTTTCTAGAAGAAAGTAACACAAGTTTTTTTCCTTTCGAAATTTTGTTATGATTTCTTCTTAATATTAATAAATCAAAGATTTTAAAACATTGCTAGGACTGTATGTCTGTGTCTTGAGAAATCTTAAAATATTTTTTGGGTACTAATGGCAAATATCAGCTATTTTCAATAACACATGGAAGAAAAGCAATTTTCATCAATGTCAGATTGAATTATTGCAACCACTTGTGAAAAGTCGCCGATATATCTCGTATTTGTTTTAATATTTTTTTATCAATCTTATACTAGCGCCCTTAAGACAATTTCAGATCTGAAATAAATAAACTCCAAGCAAATCTGAGGATTGAAAAATAGATTTTTGATGATAATTATAGCGAAAATACAAAAACGGAATGAAGTTCAATTTCCTAATGTCACACAGATGACCACCTGTCTGTTTTCTTTTGACACTTAATCCATTTCAATAGCAGTAAACGTCAAAAGTGACATTTGATAAGAAAATTCTCTTATATGGTTTAATGAAATATATTGTACAAAAAAAAGTAAATGAAATATACTGTTCTGTCATTTACTGAGAATATCATTGTTGTTTTAAATTAGTTGCATAGCTACCAACTAATTCTCTATGAAATCAGCGACAAAGATGAAAAATTTTCTAAATCTGTCATTCTAAATCAACGGCTTTTTTAAAAATTTTATATAGATTAAAAGTGTTTTACGGTTTATTATTTTTTTATTAAGAGTGAGTTACAAAAGTATTAAATATTGAAAATGTGAATATCAGAAATTTATTGTTATCCATATTAAGAATACTTGTTTTTATCAAAAAATTACTTTTTAAAATTTTGTTTCATAAAAAATAATATACTATCTTTCAAATTTAAAAGAGAACTCCACAGCACTTCGAAAAATATTTTATTGAAATTTGGAAAATATTTCAAAATGCACTTTCAAAACACTACAATGCTATCAATTTCTATGCATTTATTTAAAATTCTTATTTGAATTCAACAACATTTTCTAAAATATATACAACCTCTGGTTTTTTAGTCTTACTTTGCTAATTCATTACTTTCCACCCTTTAAAATTAGCTTCTCTTTCTGGGAAATTTTTCAATTTTCAAAATTATCAGCCTTTAAAAATTTTTATACGCTTGATGCTGGGTCTAATCAGAGCCAATAGCTAATTTCTAAGCTATTTGAAACAAGTATATATTTTCAATTGAGAAAATGTTCTAAATGAACTCATTAACAATATTTTGTTCCGTTCAATAAACATTTATCTGAAAAAATATGAAATCTAAATTTTATGTAATCCTTAGATAGTATGAATAATATTCATCAAAATATTCTGGACACTATAATTTTAATTTCAAAGAGCGTTTCAATCTTCTGCAAGCAAATCTGGGTAAGTTATGAAGCTCTGAATATCATTATATGAATGAACAATTTCATTTTTTATGCCAATCAGTCTTGGAGTAATTGATTGATTGATGTATCTTCTCAGAGACAATCAATAAAATGCTGTAAAATCGCATGTTTTTATGAAGAAATTATATTTATATTTCATTAATCAATTTTAGTAGCAAAAGAGTGGAATATTTATTTAAAATGCTAGTGTCTCAAGAATATTTTATTTAATATGACTCATAGGATCGACTATCTATTTAAAAAAATTTAAATTCATAATTTATTAGAACTTTTACGACATAAAATACAATTCTATTCCTTATTTAGATTATTTTTATTAGATGTATATACCTACCACTAACAGTTTAGAAATATAATATTGGGTCACAATTAGAATTAATATCCAGCATATATAAATTATGTTTACCTTAAATAATGCAGTATTATTTAATTAACAGTATAGAATTTTAAAGGATCACGTGAAACTTCTTAGCATTTATTTTTCTAAAAAGTATCATGCTTTATATTCATTTCATTTTTTTTTTTATAAATATGGGCTAAAAATGATGGTTTCTAGGTTTAGTTTGTAGTGAGAATCTGAACGTTCGTTATCGAGATGGCAACACATTAATACCGTAAAATAATAGTTTTTTACATTTTAAGATTGTGTAAATTATTGAGGATTGTTTTTTAAACGTAATATTTTTGTAAATTATTGAGGAAAACGACAAATATTCGCGTAGTTTTTTTATTTTTTAATTAAAATTTCAAAAAAAAATAGCTCTCAGGTTCACATCCATACCTTCCAATTTAAATTAATGTCAAATTTGGAAGATCTAGGTCTAAAGGTCTGTTTTGTAGTGGATCAAAACACACGCACATACTAACACTCATATTCTTCTTTATTACTAGTAGAGCAAGAGCCTTCTTTTTTCTTTATCAATGAAGAATTTAAAAAATTTAATTGAAAATTAATTAAAATAATTGAAAAGATTTTTTTTTCTGTTAAGGCTATATAAAAATCAGTTTTGTGCGATGATATTTTCGTATTTTATGTCAGAATTTCTCTTGATTTTTAAATAAATAAAATTCTAATTAAATTTTTTTTAAATAACTCCGAAGGTACACATTTTTCTGGCTTCCAAAATACATATGTTCCAAGTTTGGTAGCTCTAGGTCAAATGTTCTGGTCTGCAAACAGCCAACACACACAGCAAAAACTCATTAAATTTGATATTTCTTTGAAAATTTAAAACATATAATGGAACTTTTAGAGATTCTTTTTAAATCTTTATATTGCTTATCTTCACCAACTGTATTAGGCTTTTACTTTTCTTGTAGAATCCAAATTCTATTCAGAATCACTTGAAAAACTATAAATACAAAAATATTCACCAAAAGGATAATAATTTTTAGTACCAGTAATCTTAAATAGCATTTTCAGAAGTCTCTCTATTTTTAACGGTTTTTATGATCATCATTTGATCTGAAAGTTTACAAGAACTTAGATTTTCTCAATTATCCCTCGAGCATGCGAAATATAATAAACGACTTCCTAACCATTTGCTCTGTTAAATTAACGCTGGTTCTAATGCATAATAAAATGAAATTAACTCTATCTTTTGATTTAAATTTTATTATTTTATCATCAGGTTTTAAGATCTTTATAACCTTTTTCGTTATATTTCTTTCATCTGATCAACTATTGTGCTTTCTTGCTAATGCTTAACGAAGCAGTTCTCTTTTCTCTTTAAATTATTTTAATACACGTGTCGCTTTCATTCTATGTATTTTTAAAAACAACATTGTAAAAAATAAGCTAAAATATCTTTCACAAACATGAACCAATTATAATAGTTTAATATACAATATTGAATAGTTTATTCTACTTTTTTCCTATTTCGTTTCATATAAAAATGTTAACTTTAAAACTTCGATTGATAGGTAATAAAAAATTATCTTCTAAATATTTTATTGTTAACTAGCCGCCTTTGGCGACCAGCCGGTTCGCCAGTATTACCGCTCGCTACAATTTTCAATTAAATATTTTAAGTAACTGGTCTCTTAAAGGATTCTCAAATAAAACATTTTAAATCTTCAAATTTTGATAGTCATACCAAACTTATATTGTTTAGATCGTTTCGTTCAATTTACTATATATATTTTGCTAATTTTTTGCCATTTCCGGTAAAACTTCAACTTTAATTAAAAATGTAAATGACGAAATTGCAATTAATATTAAGATATTTTTTAATAAAACCAAGCGTTTTATTTTATTTATCATCTTTATTGTTATTTATTAATTATTATTATTATTGAATATGAGTATTGCAAACAGAATCGCTCGGAATTTAAGTCTTATGTTAACTACAAAATATTTTTCATAGTTTATGTAATATCTCAAACAATAATTGAACAAAAATTTCTGAGATTCAGTATAAAATTCAGTTTTTAGTTTTGCTTTCAAAAGTATTGAAATGAAATCAATAATAATATTTTGTTCCTGCTTATAAATATATTTCAAAAATTATGAAGTCTAAATTTAATGCAGTAAGGTATCATATTCTGATAAATATTCTGGACACACCAAATTTTAAATAAATGAATGAATGTTTCTATTTTCCACGATCAACTAAGACTTATTTATGAAGTTTTAAATGTTAAAAATTTAGAAAAACTCACCATTTTCATAATCTTAGGCCAATTAATCTTGAGAAACCTGCGCGCTTATTGGCGTATTTTCTTTGAAACGTTCGATGAAAAATCTAAAATTATCCTTTTTTTATTGAATAGTGATATTCAAATCTTCATAAATCAGTCAGTTTAAGTGATTTGAAATTAACTCTTAAAAGTCAGTGATTTAGTTGATTGGAAATTAACTCTATGACCACCATAAAATCTGTGCTTTCTCTTGTGGTGTATGCATTCTCCTTAATATCCGATCGAATAAAACTTCACATACAAAAGTACTACATAGATCAAACACATCAAAAGTAAACATAACATATCAATAGTTGCCAAAAACAAAAGAGAGAAGAATGCAATTAATAAGCAGACGATATTTAGAAAAGTACAGATATTTAGACTGGAAAATGAAATTATCTGAAATTAAAAACACGCGCAGACGATATTTACAAAAGTAAAAATATTCAAACCTGAAAAGGAAAATATATGAGTTATTCCATCAATAAATGCCATAAGTTTGTTTATATCTTCATTATTTTATGAGTCATTAAATAATTTTTCATAAAATAATTGCATAAATAAATAAAATAAGATCATAAAATAATTTTTCTTGAATTTATTTTTTAGAAAAAATAATATTTCATATTTGTTTCATTTCCTACAAACACATGCCGAAAATTATATTTTTGCAGATTTCATTTCCAAAAAGATTTAATTTATTTTTAGTTTGAGCTTTAATCAATGTGATGGCAACACTTTGAAAAAAGCTATTTTTTTCTCATGAATGCGAAACGTGCTTAATCCTCATTTTTATTTTTGACGAAAAAAATTATTGAAAAACAGTTAAAATATTTATTTAAAAATTCATTAAAAATAGAAATTTAATTATAAGATTAAAACAGTAGTATCATTTAAAAGATAAATTTTTTATCTTTAACTTCATGTAAAAATCTTTTTTGTGCGGTAATATTTTCGGCAGTTATAGCAGAAACACGTCAAAATTTCGCTTAATTTTTAAATAAATAAAATTCTAATTAAAAATTCGAAAAAATAACCCCCAGGTGCACATTCCCGGTCTCCAAGGTATACACGTGCCAAATTTGGTAGCTGTAGGTTGAATGGTCTGGTCTGTAGAGCGCCAACACACACACACACACACACACACACACACACACACACATTGAGCTTTATTATAAGTATAGATTATAATTGCACAAA
The DNA here is from genome assembly GCA_026543865.1 of Argiope aurantia. Lineage (NCBI taxonomy): Eukaryota > Metazoa > Arthropoda > Arachnida > Araneae > Araneidae > Argiope > Argiope aurantia. The sequence continues at coordinate 25,985 of JAPMOR010010653.1, read as the reverse complement.
GTGGCTGGATTTCATTTTCTTCCACAGAAATTCCTTTTTTATTGTCACACCTGATTAAATAAAATATTATCTTTCTCCAATTAATTAAAAGCTTTGCCATTCATTTGTTGAATTACTTAAGATAAACAAATGTATTCTCTGTGCATTATAAGATATTTATTTTTAAATTTTATCAGCTGCGATATTTGTTGAATTCATTTGCAAAAGGTAACTTTTAAATTATAATATAGATGAGAATCAATATAGCAGTGATTCTCAACTTTTTTTTGGCACACTTTTAACGATTTCAAAATTTGGCGGCACACACACACAAAAAGATAAGTTTAAAAGTTGTTTACTTACTTATAATGCACTGTGTAAAACAGTGTATGATAATAATTTTGAATGTAAAATAAAATAATATAATATGTACTACAAAAACAACAGTACGTTTACTACACGGTAATAAATAAGAATAGTTTTAATGAGAAATTTGAGCTTGATGTTTTTTTGATAATTTCATTTATATATGGTCCCCAAAATGACAATGCTATTCTCATATCGTCTTCTACATTTAACAGTCTCGTTCTTTCTTTTTTTTTTTTTTCTTTTTTTTCGTTTTTATGCTGATTTATACTGAAAATCCGAATTCACACAAATAAGATGTAGAAAATTGTAATAATATTTTTAAAGCTTTTTTTTTGGCTATCATGGAATAATCGCATCAAATGTTAATCCAAATGAATTAATTGATTCTTCTCAATATTTTAAAATTAAACCTCGATTATTAGAAAGTGAAATTAGTTCTTCCTCTTCATTCAAATACTATTACTATGTATTTTTATTTACTATATATTTTTACTATGTACATTTCTAAAATTTGGCAGCACACTTTAAAAATTTGGCTGCCCACAAAAGTGCCACGACACAGTGGTTGAGAATCACTGTAATACAGAATTTATAACGTATAACTATTTGGGATAAGCCACACCACACGAAAATTCAAATAAAGTTGCAATAAAAAAATAAAGTATTCGTAATGAGTATAAATTTCAATTCCATAGGTAGCAACAATTGTTTATTGTGTGCAAATACGACAATGATTTTTTGACGTAGGGAGAATGACGGAATGATGCGGGATTAGCATCATCTATGTAAAAGCGTCAAAGCTTTATTGAAGGTTACAATTGCAATTGGAATGATTCAGTGTGATATTTTTATTCCAAAATCAGTATATGCATTTTTTTCTAGCAACTGAAATTTTTCATTCTACTAAACATTATTTTCTGCTAAGTTTTATAGTTTAAATTAAAAAGCAGTGTTTAACGTTATTTAATAAATTTTTTAGTAAAATATATTTATCAATCAAATTAAAATAAATCTGACTGAATTTTTTGATGAAAGTTTTTTTTGATGAAAAAATTTATTAAGGTTAATCAGAAAATTTCCAGGATATTACTTATTCCGCATCTTACCTTACCAACATTTCTAAAACGACAGTTCATGGGAGATAACAGATAGTTTTGAATCAATTTTATTGTTAACTAAAAAAAGTTCATAAAGGAAAAGGGTATTTTAAATACAAGCAAATTTTAAAATTGGTAAACATTTCTAAAAATATACAGTAATTATGAAATGACTTTGAGAAAATGACTCCTTGAACTATTGGATGTAAGCCGAAAATCAAATACCATTTTCCTCAAAAGTAAAGGCAAAATATACAACATGGGCAGTGATGTTTTTCTGTATATAGGCTATTTACTAATAAGAGAAAGGCATAAAAAATTTTAAGTTGCAGTTTATATTCTTTATAAAACATAAAATTTCAATTCGAATACAGTTTTTTTTACCACGTTCAAGCATTTTTCATCAGCTTTAGAGAATTTTTTTCCTTCTATTTTCTTAATAAATTCGTTGAAGAAGTTTTATTTTTCCTTTTTTGATATGAAATTTTGATACGACTACATAAATATTTAAAAATTACATTATACCTAGCTTACTTTTATATAAAAATTGCTATTGAAAGCTTTTCTTATTAAAAATTTTTCATGTATAAAAGTAAACAGAAGCAGCAAGAATTGACTGTTAGTTTCAACTGATCGCGATAAATAAGATAACATATGTTTATGTAATGTATGACGGAAGTAAAAGTGACGGAAGTAGAGATGCACGTAATTTTTACACTGAATGGAATCAGTTCATAATAAACGCAAAATGTCCCCTGACAGTTCGAATTTGGAATTTATTCCGCCAGAATCTAAAAGACATTGTAAATTTATGGCTAATAACATTTAGGAAAACTTTGACTTTTTTTAATTATTTTCGTAAAGCCAATTTAATTCTATTTTCTGTTTGCATTCTAGAATAAATTGTCAGAATTATTAAAGTAAATCTAATCTAAACTGTGTGTTTTTTTTTTGTTTTTTTTTGGCGAACTAGAAAATTTTTACTTACATATTTTATGTACCTTAATCTTAATGATTTCTTCAGTAAAATATTTTTTTTAATTTCAGATTTAAAAAGTCAATAGTTTTAAGTTAAATTTTAATAATAACGAAAATCACACTCATATTATTTTGGAAGATTTGCAACGTTTTGTTCATTGTACGATGCCTTTCTTTAATTTTGTATCCTAAAATCTCTCCTATCCTAAAATTTGAGCTTTAATTTGGAACGGAAGTGATTAAACTTCAACTAATTCCAAAAGTTTTACTGAAACCAAACATATTTTTTTTACAAAAAATACGTATGTAAAATAGAATAATTTGGCATTGAAATCAGAATCCGAATCAGGGAAGACGACAAGATGACATTCCGTCTTAAAATGCTACAGCCCTTAATTTGAATAACCTTCACAAAATTAAATAACTAAAGTCTGTGACTTGCTATGGTCAGTAATTTCTTACAGTTTTTTCATATATTTATCAGATAAATGAGTCATTAAGAACTAACAAGAAAGAAAATATAGTTTTTATTTATATGTCATCATTGCTGTTTTGATAATCAGAAGACTTATTAACATGAAAAAGAAATCAATAGTAAAGAATAGGATGTATTTTACATAATCCAAAATTAAAACTATTATCTTGCTTATATTTTATTTGTTATTACCTCCATTTAAATTGTTACTATGTGAAACTAACTGTGTCCATCCGACTTTTAAAACTAGTATATAATAAGCAAACATTTATCAGACAAAATGGGAAATTTTGCACTATTATATCTATTCGCTACCTCAGCTATTTGTTGAAACAAAAAATTCCTTGCGGATTTAAAAGGCAGCAGTTGGCGCATATAAAAGAAAAGGATATGGATATTGTTTATTTTCTCTTATAATTATAATGCACTGAAAATAATTCAACGTTATTCCATGGAGCCAAACCCATCTGTTGCAGCGGGGTTTCCTTATAACATAGTTGATTTTCTTCATCCATTTTAAAATATCTTCTTGCTTTATCCCTATCATTAAATCCACAGGGTAAGCCACAATTCTCCCGCCCTTATTATGGGTGGTCTAAAAGTATAGTAATTAGGAAAAGATGCCGCACTAGCTAGATGATATAGAAAGCGTAAAAAGTATATCGAATTTTGAAAGTCCCTTTATTAACTCTTAGTTCACCGTCAACAATGCACCCTAATCCGTGGTTTATTATTAAAAGAAAAGCGTCGTTTCACATAATAGGATTATTTAATTTGGCTTTGAACTAATAAAAAGCATAAGTAATTAATGGTTATTGTCTAAAGAAAAATATATAAAAGAAACATTTTCTATCAGATATTTTTAAGAAGTACATTCGAAATGATAGGTTGCTGAAAAATAATAGAAGCCCAGGCAATAACAAAGATAATTTCTTCATTACGTTAAGTGCAATTTTTAAATTCTTCGTGCTTTTTGTTTTGCTTAATAGGCTTTAAAGATTTGATTTCAATATTTGCTGAGACTCTTGTGCACAATAATAAAATTGCTTTAGATAATATATTTCAAATATTAAAACTATATTTATTTCTAAATTACTTTTAATAGAAAATGTAAAAAAAATGGTACACTGGTCAAAATAACATTACAATAACAGGGGGATTCTTTAATCATTTTAGCAGTGTATTTGGAATTCATTTTTTATACATCTTAGAAAGACAAATCAATTTCCATTAATATTTCTATATTATAAATTTTAAAAATTATACTAAAAAGCATTTTGTTATTTTCTTTGTCCCTTTTTTTTAAAAAGAATTATGAGAGCATTATTAATTAATAATAAACTATACACTCTAAAGAAAAAAAATATGTTAAAAATAGTTGAGGAACCCTAAAAATCTAATCTAAAAATCCAAATCTATCAAAATAATAAGTTTCAGGTAACCAAAAATTAGCAAATTTTTAATTAATGAAAAAAGTTTCACAAATCTCAAAAAAAAAAGTGTATTTTTACTCGGTGCCGAATGTAATGCTTCGAAGTACGGTAACTAGTTTTTTTCTTTGATTTATTCCAATCATCGGCACGCTTATTTTCCACTTGTCAAGTTCCCACCGGAGCATTCATCTTTGGCAGCCGTCAAAATTCGACAATTGGCCGTTTCAGATTTTGAAGTTCTATTCCATGGTAAAAAAAGAAACGTTAAACTCTAACAGTGTGGTACTAAAATAAAAGGAAAAGTTCGACTACTAAAGACTGTGATTAGATCCTGGCAGCTAGAAATCAACTCTCTAGTAGGCAGATACTGCCATTCCTCTGCAGTTAGTTTTAAGATTTGTTTTCTTTCCTACTCTTGGTTGTTGGATAATGTGTATGCCGCTTGCCTGCAGCATAAATCGGAAAATCGAAGACTTGAAAGAAAATTCAAATGCGAATTTAGAATGCCTTTTACATTTACATGAACCGATTAATTCTAATTAGTACACATTACTACAAAAAATAAGGCACAAACATTTTTTTTTTAATTTGTCACCCATCAGTAAACTTTTTTTTTATTGATGGGTTTGAAAAACTGATCCCATTTTTTCCCGAGAAAACATTAAATTGGTATGCAAAGATTATGATTTAACAGAAAAAAGTGCTTTCTCTTATTTTTATAAAATAGAGACTGTTCAAATTTTACTCTATAAATTGACTCGCCCAATTTAATTTTGGAAATAATTCGCATCTGATAGGAAAAATAGTAAACAATTCGAACAAAATTTCACAATAAACGGATATGATTCGTGACAAGTAGCAAATTTTAGTATATGTTTCGAGAAATATTAGAAAATCTGTAAATTAATTTGATTATAAAATTAATATCTCAATGGCAATAAATAATTATTCTACTAATGTTACATTAGTTTTACCCGAATGGTTCAAAGTACCTTCCTTATCAGATATTGCTCATTTAAAATACACTGATACAAGACTATAAATGTATTTGAATATGAGAAGGTAAAGATAAAAGATAGGATCATTTTCCCTTTCAAGATTTACAAAATATTATAATTTTCATTTTTCTATAATTATCTTATGACGAGTTGTAATAAAATTTCTGAAGTACCAGAAACAAAAAAAAGAGTTTGAGGATTGAATATAACTGACATTTTAATCGTATCTAAAATTTAAAAAAAATCTTATTGGCAAGCTGAAAGACAGACTTCATTTAATTTAAGTTAATATTTTCCTTTAAGTTCTTAAACAAAAAATATTGCATACTGAAGCAAACATAGATAAAGAGTTTATTACTGTCACGTGTCATGCAGTAAAGTTTACTGTCACGTATTGCAAATTAATTCAGATAAAGATAACAAACTTTATAAAACTAAAATACAAACAGGATTGTTTCAAAGTTAAAAATGTATTATTGAAAAGAAGTTTGAAATCTGTTTTCTAAGTAAGCGTCATAAGATTGTATCAGCCACTAAGAACTTAAAAGTTATTACCTATATTTTAAATATATTTGTTAAAATTATTTATCCTTTCCAATTCTTCTTCTTTAAACTAGATGAATAGTATTGGGATGATGCAGATTAGAGAATAAGATGCAGAGAATAACGACTTATGATAGAAATTATGATTTTATAGTTTGCCTTTTCAATTATATTGGGAAAAAAGTCGCTTGCTTTCCTTAATTAATATTTGCCTCTTTTTGGCCACCAGCTGGTTTGCTGGGGTTAATGGTTGCTAAAAATTTTAATTAAAATATTTTATAAAACTTTATCTTAATAGCTTCTTCAGCAAGTTATTTTTAAGTTTCCAATTTTGGTAGATATATAATTTATACTTAGAAGACTTAGTCGTTCCGTTCATTTTACTATGCATTTCTCTTAATTTTTATCATGATTTCTTTTAATTTTTATCATCTCTCCAAAAATTCATTAAAAAATTGGTACATTTTGCTAATGTAACCTAATTTCTAACCTATAAAAATGTAAAATATGGTATTTTTTCTTCATGGTAATTTGTATCCTTTACATATTTTTCCCAAATTTAAGTAAATATAACGCTTGCTTTCCTGAAATTTGTTTTGCCAATAATTATTTGTGTTAAGAACAGGATAGCAATTCCAATTGTTAAACAAAAGCGAAAAAATATGAGAATTGCTATTTTAATTGTGAAATTTATCAACAACTTTCCAAAGTTCTTAAGGATTTTTTTTTCTATTAGTGTTTGTGATATGTTTAATATTAGCTCAAAATTCTTGATTCTTTTTTTTTTGGAAAATATGCTTAAAATAATTTTTAAAAATTGATTAGATATAGAATAATATTCATTCAACAAAAACATTGGTGTCATTGAAAAGATAATTTTGAGTTTTATGATGATGTAAAAATCATTTTGATACTATAATATTTTCGGAAGTTATCGCAAAAAGGGCCATTTTTAATTTAATTAAAATTTTAAAAACTAGCCCCGATATGCACATTCTCACTCACCAAAATATATATAAGTTAAATTTATAACTGTAAGAAGAACAACCAATTTAGACTGCAGAGCGCAAACACACACAAACATACATTCATTATAAGTAAAGTTAGGCAATGGAATCAGTATCCTATCGGTTGCGCTATTGAATATTTTATTTATGACTATTAATTGGAGTAAAAATGAATATGACATCTGTTTGTTTTTTTTAAATAAACTTATATTATAATTACAAAGGTTGTCTTTTTTTATATACGTATAATCTCGGCAATGTGGCAGACATCGGATCAGAGGATCGACAGGTTAACGAAAGCTTCAGAACAACGAGGTTCTTTTAGAAATGTATTTAAATTGCTAATTTATGTTTATTGCATGCAATACAAAAAAATATACTGATAATTATTCTACGTGCAATAAATATTGCAAAATATAATTCATAATCCGAAAGCAGCCGATTTTGTGCTTTCATAAGATAACCGACATCCATCCACTGGTTGACCATTATAGATCATTATAGAAGTTGATTTTAAATATTTTCTTAGGATAGCAAAATAATTTAGAAAATAATTTTATTTGTTTTAAAAGATGAAATAGAGACAAAGTAAACAACTCACATTCTATTTTCTAAGATAAAGATTATAATAAGTTATAAAAATAAAAAATGAAATCTACGATTGTAAATTTCAAGTTATCATGTCAGAACATTAATTTTTAGTCATTATTTGTCTTAATTAACTTAAATCATTAAACAGTTTAAACCAGTTTGAAACAAGGCTTCTCTATCGGTCTCTATCTCTCTCTATATATACTATCTATATCTATATATCTATATCTATATATATCTATATATCTATATCTATATATATCTATATATCTATATCTATATATATCTATATATATCTATATCTATATATATCTATATATATCTATATATATCTATATATATATATATATATATATATATATATAGATAGATAGATAGATAGATATATGCTATTTCCAAATGATAAAATATTTACCAATAAATTCTTAAACATATTAATTTATATAGAATTTTTATGAAAACAATATTTTTGTACACAAACTGCTATTTACTAATTTCTGAGATCATAAAACAGTTTCATAATGGATTAATCTTAGAACAGGAATCAAATCCTTCAATGTTTCGCTCTTAAGAATGAATGAAGTGATATTTCCCCACTGGGGAAAAAGAAAATACTTTTATCAAAATTGTTATTAAACGCGAGTGAAGTTTTTTTTAACATATTATAAAAATTAAATTACTTCATTTCCTCCGAAAAAATTACATTCCATGAAAATAACAGCTATGAAGTCATAGTTCTACATCAACCTTTTAAAAACGCATCTGATGTCAAAGAAGCATACGTAATAATAAAGCAATACTGGTAAAAACAGGTCAACCTTTTAAAAACGCATCTACTTTGAAAGAAGCATACATAATAATAAAGCAATACTGGTAAAAGCATGTAAAAAAAATATAGTATGTGATTAAAAGATGAAGATAAAAATTGCCATTTAAGCTTTATTCATTGCCTAAGCGATTTCGAGGTTCAATCATTCATTGAGTACGCGAGCTACAAAACTCCCTGACCAAAAACAATATCATGTTCTCATATGATAATAAAATGCATTCAAGAGAACTAAACATACGCCGCTTTGGGAATTTTTTAAAGTTGATCCTTTTTTAAGTAATGTTGACGATAAATCTTTCTGTTCCATTATTTTTATTTAATTAATTTTCTTCAAGCTATTAAACTTTAATTCAGGTTTTATTTATTTCCTTTTAATTCGTGTTCCTTTAGTTTTAATAAACAATTAAAAAATAAGGAAAGTAAATAAGCTTAAAATTTGTTTTTATTGTTATCGTCGTTTTTAAATGTGGCATTAGATTATATTAAAAATAGTCGAAGTTATTGAAAATTAGCTTTCAATCCGTAATTTCTGTATAATTGGAGCTATCAAAAGCTTTTAGATGCAAAAGTTGTTCGTTTTAGTGAGATGCTATTCGCCTGATTTGATTTATTTTTCTATCCTCACTTGTAAGAAAGTTATGGAGAAGTGGATATTATAGTAAATTCTTCACCATAAGCCTCACCACTCAGCAGTTATATTCCTTTTGAGCTGGATGGCCCGTCTATTAATTTATTCGCGATTTTTACTTTCCTTACAATATATCACACATCAATTTAAATCTAATAAAAATACTCTTGTTATCGTGTTAACACTGTAACATATGCAAAGCCTTATACACATATAAATTTGAACGAAGGGTGGTTTTGTTCTAGGGATCATGGTCTGTAAAAACAACCAAAATTGTACCATGAGAATCATTGCAATGGGTAATTCTCCTACAAAGAAACTTCCTAAAAATGTATCAAAATGCGAAATACCTAAAAAATAGTTTAATGTAGATACAATTCTAGTTCAGAATGTAAATTATTAATTTTCGTTTCGAATGTGTAATTTGATGCTTGAAATTATGTCTTCATCTGATTTATATTTGTTCTTTATAAAAGAATTTATTGATATAAAAATAATTGTAAGCTAATTGCCAATGCATAAATAAAGTCAAAGAAACAAAAGCAAAGTTGCTGAAGAATATTGCAATTGTTAAGCTCTAGATAACATATTTGATAAGATTAAAATGAGTTACTTAATTCCAACAATTCATAAATGCTGCGTCTTTATTTGCAATAAAAAGAAACTTACGAAACTGACTTTTCTTCTTTCGTCATTCTTCAGTCAATTTAATTAGACCATTAAAAGACATGAAATCGAAGTAATTTTGTTCAAAAGTCCTTAAAATTGAGCTAAGATTCAAAAGGTATATTTAACTTTGAATGAAATAAAATTACGGTCGGATGCTAATTGTTCAGCTTGAGAAAAACATAACAAATAAGGGAATTCAAGGTTTAATATGCGGTCAAAAACTCGATTGTGAAAGAAAACCCTCTTCTTCAGCAATATCGTAAATAACTTATGCATCTTGTGTTCTAAAGCTATAATGCATATGCATGCGGTTAAAACGCAAGGTAGTTGGTTCATAGGTTAATTGTCATTTAGTAAAAAGAAAAGTAGACCGGTAGTTTCTCGGTCGTTTATTATTTTGAGCAGTGAAGTGAGATTTTTGTGATATCAGAATCAGTCAAGGAGAACGAAACGACCGGATGGAAAGATTTATATTCAGATTGATTCTCTGTAATTAAGGTTTTAGAATCCAATAGCTGAATGAGTCACTTCTTCGTGAAAAGCTATTCTATCAGAAATGATACGTCTCAAATGATAGATTTATATGATAAGGAACAAATCAATTAAAAAGAAGAAACGTATGGAATCATCTGAAAGTGAATTTGAATAAAACTTAATCATAGAAGGCTATCTCATGGATTAATAATTTTGTTACCTTGCAGAAAATTCAAAATTTTACATATCATTTATCGAAATTTATACAAATTATCAGAAAAATAACGTGGCCCTTATTCATATATTCGTTCAATCATATTCTCACAAAATAATCTCAGTGCTTGAAGTATATAATAAAAGCTCTTGCACTACATCCCTGTGGGGTCAAAAACTTCAATCAAACAATACAGATAGAAAAGTAAGTTTCTTATTTTATTAACAAAGACAAGTAAACATTACCTAAAACACAATTTTTAATGCTTTTTACCTTTTTATATTACTCATTTCTGAACCTATATATTACTCATTTCTGAAAGGACAATTCATTCTTGCATATAATAAAGTTTTAAAAAAGATGTTAGTCAAACAAATTAATCAACTTTTTAAGCCTTTGGATTTAACAAAGTTTCCAGTGTTTTAATTGCCCTGATTTACGGACTTGAAACAAACAGAAAATAATAAAAAAAAAACTTCATTAATAACTAAATTTTAATAATTTAAAAAGCAATTCCCTCCCTACACTTTTTATACTTTCATTTTCTTTCTTTTAGTAATTGGAAATAATTGATGTTGGACAGACAAACTGTTAAAAAGGCTCATCACTGGTAAAAGGCTTTGTTATTTATGATTTTCTTTACAGAATTGTGAGCTTAGACTTCTATTAAAAGTTCTAATTCCGATGCATGATACATGAATGATAAAAAAGTTTTTTTTTAAGTTAAACTATTTTCTATTGGGGAAGGAATTTAGAAGCATGTTTGCTAACTCTTGTGAATTAATATCTTGAGCGCATCTTTTTTAAAAAGGTGAAGTGCTAATTAAATTTAGAAGGAATTTCGATGAAATCTTAGAATGCTCTAACAATTAATATGCCCTATTTCAAAATGTATGATCTATAACTAAACACTTAGACTACATCTATGTATTTTGCTGTCTAATTGTTATTTCGCCATTCGTCTTACAGAAATCGTTACATTTTGAACATAAGTATGAATAGATTTAATAGTATTATTCATCAGCAGAAATATATGAGAAGCTATTTCAAAATCCTTCAAGTCTCAGCCATATTTTCCATAGATATACAGGCATGTACCAGTTACATAACAAACAGTGGTAGATTTATTTATTTTGTAGCCCTACGCAGTAAATATTTAATAAAATGGTTTATTTAGTTTCATGTTTCAGCACTTTTGAGCATGTTAATGATTTATTTTAAGTTGATGGGTTTTTTTTATTATTATTTTAGTAATTTTGTAAAAAATTATAATATTCTTATTTAGCTGTTTACTAATTCCAGACTAGCGGAATCTGGAGATATAAAATTTTTGCACGTGATTATTGAAGCATATTCGATTTTATAAATATTCCAAGTAAATGTGATAGAAACTTAAAAACTTATAGGAGTCTGATCAATTATACTTGATAAAGCGTTAGTATTATCTTAATTTTTTATCAATCTTAAGCTTTATTTTTCTTTACTAACTAAATTATTTGGCAACTAGAAAAATGAACTTTTTTAATCGGCCGGCTTGCGACCTCTTCTTAGTTTATTAATTAAAAATCTGCCGCTGAGAACAAAGACAGACAAATGGATGGTGCAGCAAAGATCTGATGTAGTATGACAGCCTTAAGGATTTCGAGCTGTCTGCCTGTAGAGGAATTGATGTATTAAAATGATACAAAGTTTTTGTGTTTAAGAAATTCGTGGATATAAACATCTTCATAACAAACAAACGATTTATATTTAAATTGATTTGTGTTGAAAAACTGAATTCGATAACATCCATATCAATTTGCATCACAATGAAAATGATTTTTTTTATCATTCATGTCTGCGAACGAACGTATTTACAGATTTGTTAAGAAAATCCCAGCACAAACAGTTTACAGTTCGAAAAAAGATAACAGTAACGTATATATATATATATATATATATATATATATATATATATATATAACACTTACGTGGACGCAAAATCAGGCCGAATTTGTTAAGCGGCGTTTGGCAACATTTCGTCCTCGCCCGGGAATATCAACACGCGATTTGATAAGATTTCAAGCGAACGCTATTCTTGCATCGATTTGAAAACTTAACGGTCAAAAAACGGACAAAAATTTTTACGATGAATTTAAATCGTGCCGTATCAATTTTAAAACGAAATCGTCGTAAAAGAGAAGACAGATCGAATGAAAATGTCGAGAATCGTTGATAAGAAGATCCAGTTGTAATGAACGAGATAGGGTTAAACGTTTATATATACGGAGCGAAGTTTCCGAACTAAAGGAGCATAGTTGTGGGACTATGTCAGGACTCTGTTCTTTTTACCAGGCACGTTACTGGGAAAAAGTAGGAAATTCAAGTAGGAAATACATGAAATGTTGTTATGATAAAAAAAAATTGTTTTGGAACATCTGTTGAATCTACCGGAAATATTGAAAGATTGCTGATCAGTGATTCAACCGAAGGAAGAAACTATCGGAAGCATATAAGAGAATATAATTTTCCCTTAGCTTTTGCTTCCATGAGAGCTCAAATTATACCTCCTCCTGGAACAGGGCCATATTTCTATAGGATTCATGGTCAGATATACCACATGGTTTTTGATGCAGGTGATTTTTGCAAGTGCAGTTTTTGCTTTACATTTTTTATTTCTTTCATTGTTTATCATATTTCAGAATAAATTGAATCTGAATATATCTGTTACTAGACTAAAGTGGTTTAGTAGATGGGAGCGAGCTTGGATCTCGAAGCGATCCAAGATCAACTGTTTTAGCAATTCCTGGGGATTGGCGAGCATAAGCGAACAAGTAGCGGAGCCCCCAGTTGAACATAAATTCAATAATTATAAATTTGTAAAAAAATATTTTACATATAAACAATAATATAAAACAGCATTTGAATAATTACATATATTATGCAATTAATGTAATTCAAAAATTCGGTCGTAAAAAATTCAAACCATACTAGCGATGAAAAGATTCAATTCAATTTGTTGAGTGCAATCTTAATTTAAATCTACACAATTTGGATTAAGGAGTTTCACTCATTTATTCATTCCTTATTTATTAATTCATCGTCAAAAATCTAGAACACTTTGAATCGGATAGCTACAGAATAAACAACAGATTGTTCCATAAAAGCTACAAATAAATGATTCTTTTAAAAGCTGGAGTTTTTTATTTAATAAACGTTTAAAAAATTGATACACTCACATTTTATTAATAAATTAAAGTTAGAAAGTAATAAGATAAGTGTAATTTAATCTTATTTACGCTTCTTTAATGCTTATAAATTTATGACTTTTCTAATTACATTTTTACAAGGAGATTTTGCTTTCGCTTTCCTTAAATGCAATATGTTAACCACTGATGCTCTGAAATATATATGCTACTACAGGTAATGCCATATCAGAATGATCAAACAATCATTTAAGAAAATTTCCAAATCTAATATTAATGCTAAATAACTAAGAAGATTTTTAATAAGACTGTGCTTTAAACTTCATAGCAACATGATGTGTACTTCGCATTGTAATATCATAAATCATATAAGAGATTCGTCAGAACTAAAAAAATACATTTCGTAGTCTAGCTTTAGAATCTGGCGGATGTCTCCATTTAAATTGTTCAATGAATTTAATTTTTAAAAATTAAACTTGGTATACCTATTGATATCACATTTAATAGGATGCTAAAAATAAATTTAAATGAAAAATATTTATTGTAATACAATTTATAAATTTTAAGAGTAATTAAGTAAAACATGAGAAAAAAATTTATCATTTAAGTCCACAATAATGCAAATCAATTTTTTTTGTGTATTGTTATTAGAACCATTAAAAAAAATCTGTAATGCGTTTCATTAAAATAGTTCTTACGAAGAAAAATTTTGAAACAGAAGATAAGCAGTTCCCTTTTTTCTACTGGCAGATGTTACAATGAACACTTGATTGTCGTTTTATTATTTTTATTTTCTGGTTTACAAAGTATAGAGAAATGTTATCGTCAAAAAATTTGAAATCGAAATTTTAAAGAATCCTTGTTTTTTAGACTTCGATGAGTTAAACATTTAAAAAATTTCTGTCTGTCTGTCTGCCCTTCTAAAAATAACTCTAGAACTCTTTGAGCTAGGTGGATGAAATTAGTTATACGGTCTTTAACCAAAATTTGTAGATTTCTATCACGTTTTGAGCCAACTCCATTCAAAGGAAGTCTATCTGTCCGATTATAAGTTAACTTGATAACTACAAAATGAACAAAGCTAAATGGATAACATTCGATATATATATTTGACATCTATAGTTCAAATTTATTTTAAATCTTGAGCCATATTCAACAAGGGGTTGACTGTCTGTCAGTCTGTACCTTCAGAAACATATAAATGTGATAACTGAAAAACGCAACTGACTTAATATAGATTTTGTATGCAATTTTGTGACTATATATATATATTATATGACTATATTATATGCAATTTTGTGTGCAGATCTGTATCAAATTCTTGTTTCAATGAGTTCGGAAAATCTCATCTAAAACAGAAATACGATTTTCGGATATTATTAACCTCATGCCAGAGATTAATCGCTAAAAAACTCGCCAAGGGTCATGCTATAGATTCAGTAAAAATGCTAAATTCTCGCCAAAAGTTAATATTTCGTAACTATTGTACGCCAATGTCATGTAAGATGTTCTCTGGGACTGCACCTTTTTTAGAGAGCTTTCGAGAAACTTTGAGGCGAACACTCTCGCTGGTTTTATTTTTGTTATTGGTTGAATTGTAATGTAAATAGCTTTTTTATGAACTTAATCGCAATTTCATGCGTAAATATTTGGTATAGTTGTTACTGGCTTGTCAATTTAGTTTTACTTATAATTTGTTATAGTTCTGTGAATTCATCTTCATTAATTAAAAATTGATAAATCTTTATATTCAAAATGTTTGAGTTCAATTTAGGAAAATTTAGGAACTTAGGAATATTATTTAAAGTTTTTAATCTTTCGATTATTTTGGTATTTCTTGGCAACAACATTATTATTATCTGCTTTTTCATTTAGTATATTTCAATAGTTCTTTAAAATAAAATTGGGCCTTAGTTAATATTTAAGCGAAAGATTCCCAGCCATCTAAGTTCTATTAATTTCTTTTGAAATGATATCGATAGTAGCTATTGGATATATTTTTCTTAGCTACTTTATTCTATTTATAATGCTTTAAAAACAACTGGACATTATTGCAATTAAAACAATTAGTTATTGTCTATAAACCTATTCGTTTATAGAGATTCATTTTGATGCATTATCTATTCATCTATGTAAATACGAAAAAACATTTTGCGCAATGTCATTGATTTCTTGAACTGCTTGCAACTTTCGAAAAGAATATTGTTCTTTCCTCTATTTTTTAATAATCAGAAAAATGAATCCTGAAAAATGTATTACCATGAAAAGATTCAGTTTGATTTATAGTGAGTCCTGATTAAGTTCATGCATTTCAAAGGAAGAATAGGATTAATGGAAGGCTAAAAATAATTATGAGAAACCTTTAAATAAATTAGAAAGGAAGAGAAATAACAGCTTGGCATTTTGAAATTCCGCTCATGGCACTAATACTTTATAAATAAAAAGGAATTATAAAACTTCCAACTTTCATCAAAGAAAAAGTGCAAGGAAATATTGTAAATGTTATAAAATTACAGTAGCATTCGCTTCGCTGGAAACGTAATTAAAACAGCGTAATGTTTCCAGTAATTTAACTAGTTGTTATAATTTATGAAACAATCAGTAATTAATTGTGTAACGTTATGCTTGTTTTTTATCAAACCCACTTCATTACTTTCGAAACGTTGCGTGAGACTGTCACACAAGAACTTTATAAGAAAGAAAAAAATCTTGTCCATTCTGTGTCACAGCTATTATATTTTTCCTGTTAATTGAGGTTTATTTTCTCCTATATTAATTATTTGATTTTTTTTTATGTATAAGACTCCAAAAAACTTTTTTTTTTTTACTGAAGCAGTGCAATAAATAGTCTCACTCAATCTTCTGTCACAGTCCAACCCATTCACACGTGAGCTGCATTCTTTAAATTGGTCTACGAGAGCCAACGCATAGAACTTTCTATTTCATCTACAAATCATTTTTTCAATCCAGGAAATATTGCCATTAAATGCTGAGTTACAAATGTTGCCAATAATGTGTATCCTACCAAAGATAAAGCAACCTGTTAGTTAATAAACAAGCAGAATCAATCATAATTTTACCGATACGATTCTCTTGCCATCTGTCGGCTAAGAATTGAACCAAATATCTGGCGGAAATTACATGACCGAAAGATGAAGTAAATTTCCTCACAAAAGTTTTTTTAAGAAGAAAATTAGTCTTACCAAAAGTAACGGTCACAATATATCAGTCTAAGGTGCTTGTTTCTGAATAATAAAAATTATTGAATTTTAGATTTACAAAAAATTGTTGTTTTCATCAACTTTGTATAAAATTTTATCAAAAATGCTACTGCCTGTGTGTTTTATATTAGTCTCTGGAATGATAAATATTTAATTTGTGAGTAATTTCGAAGCACATGCATTCACTAAATTTGCGGAACGGAATAATTATTGAAATAATTTATAAGCATATTCACTTACCTAAATCAAGAAGTACAATTTCTTCAGTATATCATTTCGCGCACAGTCTAAAAGTGCCATAATTTAGTCTTCTTTAATGCCATAATTTCTTCAATGCCATAATTTAGTCTTTTTTAATGCCATAATTTAGTTTTCTTCCTTTCTTTTTCCATTTTCTTGGGAAAATGGAAAAATCTTGGGTTGCATAATTTTTGATAAGCCTTGATTATTTAAAAAAATATTTTTTTGGATAAATTCTGTTTGGATTTGTAAGCAAAAGTTTGACTGGAATTTAAATCTTAATTAGAATTTTAAAAATTGTATCATTTTATTTACGATATAAGATTTGAGGGAAACGATCTGAACGACGATTTGTTTAAAATACAGTAGTATTGCCATATGTAAACAACAAAATATTTACATAACATTCATGTACAGCTTCAAAGATGAATTTTTTATGGCACATATTTTAAAGTATTGTTACACTGTACCTTTATATTTTTCAGATAAATGCACAGTAACTTTCGAAAATGTCTGTACATTTTTAAAATGGGGAAAAAAAGCAAACGCTGTAGCTTAGAAGTGAATTAGAATATGAAGTCGAATACTTTTCGCTTAATCTTTATGTGATTTTGAAAAAATAATTTTCAATTATTTTATTTTATTTTTTAATAAAAGTGAAAACAGAGACAAAGCGGGTCAAAAAAAATGTTTTTGGAAAATTTCAGAACTAAAATTATTGTCTGTCACTATTTTTATGCTTACATTTTGGTGATATTTTAAAAATCGTTTGACTTTAATCCTCGCTTGTTTACTTCTCTATGCTCTATTTACTAATTTAAAATGACTCGTAGTCGTAAGGAAATGATAAACAGTATCTGAAAAATAATTATTTTTATAAAAGGATTGTTATAATAGTGGTAAATAATTCGAATGTCGCTAAATTGGCAAATTAATCCCATTATACAGTGTGACACTTTAAAGAAGAAAGTTGAATTGAAAAACAGGTAGAATAAGGTCGTATAGCAAATTTAACTCAATGTAATAACAGTTTATAATTAAAAACTTTGTGAAAAGTCCATGCTTGAATTCTGTAAAAATTTCCACAGAATTTACCAAAAAACTTTCGATTTCAATTTAACCTCTAACTGTTCGACGAGAGCTCAGATCAGCTGGATTAAGTGGATATTCAGTTTGAAGAATTTATTATTATTATTATTATTATTAATGCAAAAAGTAGTACTTAGACTTTTTTTGTTCGAGAAAATCGAATAAGCCAGAAACATAATATAATCATGCCTTAATTGCAGATGAAAGCAAATTTAACATTTTTGTTTCTAATATGCGTATAGTACGGAGAAGAAAAAACGAGGAACTTTATTCAAAGAATAAACAATAAGTTTGGAACTAAAACTTGATGGGGAATATGTTCTTATGTGGGTTTCTTATTCGCTAAGTATGTTCTTATTCGCATGTCAGTATCAGCTCTATTTATTGATGGAATAATGAATCATATTAATTGTTTAAATGTTTTTAAAGTCATATTAAAATTCTCAGTCTAAAATCTGGGTATTGAAAACACCTTTTTATTTATTTATTAACTTTTTATCAGGAAAACGATTCAAAGTTCTCAACATTCGCCTCTGGAAAAAAATTAACAAATTCATTGAATTTATGAGAAAACTGCGAACTCATGCTCAAAACATCTTTAAATAAAATGTTTACCTTCATGAATTTCGCTAAAAAAATTTAAATAGTTTAAATTCATATCCATATAAAAAACTTATTATACAAAATTAAATTCTTTCTTTAAAGTTACTACAAAAGGAATATATTAACTTTATGAAGTGCTGCTTCAAACAATATTTAACGTTTTCATGAATCTTCTTAGTGTATGAGTTTTAGTTAAAATAAAAGCCTCTTTATATCAAGAGATTTTTTTAAATATTTGACAAGTCTGTAATCTGATAATAAATTCGTTGAAAAAGACAATAGAGCAAATAATAAATATAAATATTAAATTGGTGTCCCAAAAACATCACAGATAATCGCTATTCTCGAAACGAAGTCTATCAGGTTTGGGAGCTATCGGCTAAAACAGTTGACAATATTGTGTTTGCTATAGTTTTCACTGTGGCAATATCATCAAATTTTCCCAGTTTTCATTTGATAATTCGATAATTTTTCTTTCCGGTAGTTCAACAATGTTTGTAATATTGGTTCTGTATTGTTGCAATTCATGTATGGTGAGAATGAGAATGCTATAATTCAAAATATTACACACCAAGTTGGTGTATTTTTTATAATTCAATTTAGCTTTTTAAAATTGTCAATAAATTTATAATTAGTTTACTAAGAACAAGATTATTTTTTTATGTGATGTAAGGCAATTTCTGAAAGAAAGAAAAGAATTTTAATTTCTTATACAGTTTTCATCGAGAGTTTTGAAGCAATCAACAATTTTATATCGGTTAGAAATTCGATGCATTGTTGTTATTGAATGTAATTATAATTTTTAAATTCATATATGCATATGAATAAGTTTTTAATGTTTTAAATATGTTTATAACCTTTTGGCGTACTATTTGCTGGAAAATGAACATGTATACATACTCATAAACATACATCTGCATGTGTTCAACATCGAATGTATGCAAAGTTCTAAATATGTATCAAACATACGTATGTGCGTACTTATATACAGTGGCTGAAAAAATTGAGAGTACACCTTATTTTTACTTGATAAATCCGACTTTTAACCTAAATAACACATTACTGGGAAGTGCAAACATATTTTTATTTTTACACTTAACAAATGGTTTAATTTAGAGTAAAAATAAAGAAAAATCAACCAAAAATTTCTAAATTGAAAAGTTTCAGAAGCATTTTAAATAAGCATACGCATAATTTTGCCTCAAAAAAATGAGAATACACCAATGAAATATTTGCTATATCACGCATAGAAACAAAGTGTCATTATTAGGTTGCATGCGTTGGCTCTTATAATGGCCTCCAAACGTCATGGTACCGATTAGACCAATTTTTGGTGGTATTTGAAGATATTTTACCCCCTTCTTCTTGCACCACTTGTTTTAAATGGGTTTTGTTTCTATTTTTGTGTTTTTGAACCATTTTTTCGAGTATGGTCCACGAATATTCAATGTCGGGGTACTGTGGTGGTGTGTGTAACTGCTGTTTACAATGAAAAAGGCACCATAATTTGATGTTACGTGCATTTTGTTTGGAGTCGTTGTCTTGCTGGAAAATAAAATTTCCATCTAATTCCAAATTTTTAATACTTTCCTTTAGATTGCTGCGACCATATGGTTCATCCAACTTGTTTCAGAAACTTTTCAAATCATAGGCAGAAGTATAAGTGCTGAAACTGTGCGAAATGTCATTAGACAAGTTGGATATAAAAATCGCATTGTTAGAGAGAAACCGTTCATCAGCTTGCAAATTCAGAAAAAGTATTTCAAGTTTGCAAAAACTCATCAATTGAAGATCAATAACCTTTGAAAGAAAGCTATATTTAGTAATGAAAGAAAACTCAACATTTTTGGCAGTGACAGCCATCGTACTGAACGGAGAAAGCCTAATATTGCTTTGGATTAAAAAAATTTACGTCCTCCAGTTAAACATGAAGGTGACTCCGTCATGATTTGATGTTGCATAGCTTCATCTGGAGTAGGAAATTTACTTTTTATAGATATTATTATAATCGATGTGGTTTACTTGGATATACTTCGCAGCAATCTAAAGGAAAGTACCAAAAATTTAGGTTTAGATGAAAATTTCATTTTCCAGTAGGACAACGATCCCAAACAGAATGCACGTAGAGTCAAAATATGGTGTCTTTTTCATTGTAATCAACAGTTACACACACCACTTTGTTTCTATGCGTCATATTGCAAATATTTCATTGGTGTATTCTCAATTTTTTGAGGCAAAATTCTGCGTATATTTATTTAAAATGCTTCTGAAACTTTTCAATTTAGAAGTTTTTGGTTGATTTTTCTTTATTTTTACTCAAAATTAAATCATTTGTTATGTGTAAAAATAAAAACATGTTTGCACTTGCCGGTAATGTGTTATTTATTTTGAAAGTCGGATTTATCAAGTAAAAGTAAGGTGTACTCTCAATTTTTTAAGCCACTGTATGTATCTACTGTATGTACTCTATAACTAATTGCATACAAGCGTTTGTATAGAACTAACATATGTAATGCTCTACTTATGTATGAATTTATATGTATGTTATATATTAAGCACTGCCTACGCATGTACACGTGCATATGCTAGCATGCGCATGTGCAAATCTGTGTATATAACATAAGTATGCATAAACATAACGTTCTGTATGTGTACATAAATACATACTTATGTATCTTACAGATATAGTATGTATATAAGTATGAATATATAGAAACTACAAACATAAGCATGTGCATGATCACATGCATGCTTTTTTTGTATGTACATTCATCACACGTTTGTTTGTAATATGAGAACTTTTTTATGAACTTAGTTACATGCTAAAATAGCTAACTAAGTTATTACATTCGTTATTATACAAATTTATATGAATACTTGTACATATGTGTACAGGTACATATAATCTTATGCAATGAATTACATAAGTACATATCTTATTATGAAATTATATGAATACTTGATTATAGATTTATATGAATACTTCTACATATGTGTACAGGTACATATAATCTTATGCAATGAAATACATAAGTACATATCTTATTATGAAATGAAGAACTTATAAACAGGCATTTTATATATTTAACACTACGTAGTAATACTTTAAGTTCTTAGTACATAAACACGTATAGATACTTATTAAAGGTAGGTTCGTATATACGCATTTGCCTATATATAGCATATATGTGGAGTATGCTTGCATATTTGTATTGGTACATACATTCCAAGTAATTCACGTGCATAATTATACTACATACATATATACGCAGATAGGCGCGTTTGTATGTACGTCTAAATTACATCAAATACATCATATGCATAATCATACATATATACAGATAGAGAGAGAGAAATAGTTATGCATGTGTGCATATTATGTTCTTATGTCAATGCATATAGATGTGTGAAAAATAAAATTGTCTTTATATTAGCATTGTCCATCAAGAGTATTACACGAAAAAAAGTAAAGTTTGTTTCAAAATTATCGTCTGGAAAGTCACTTGTCGATAAAACTGCTAAGAATAAAATTATCGACAATGTCGAGGTTCTCAACGTTATGGATAATTAGGAAAACTACAGCAAGCACTATCAATATTTAAGGAATACTAAATGAAATTTCTAAAATTAAACAATATTAGATGAGATCAAAAATAGAATAATCAAGCTTTATATTATTGTTAATTCCAATAGAGACTTTTTCAAATAATGAAAAAAAATGAAGGAAAAAAAATGTACAAAAATAAATTTTTATGTCAGATTTGCTTTTCAGATATCTAATATCGAATATACGTAGATAAAGTGTTCTAAATCTTGCACTTCTTTTCTCTTCTCTTTATCATAGTTACTCGAACATTCAAATTTATGATAACATATTTTGAAACATGTTTGTTTACTATTTGAAGAGGCATACCTCTTCGATAAAAATGAAATTATTTACATAATATAGTATCGGGAATGCCTTATTGAAATTGCAAATATATACTAAAAATCGTCTGCAGACTTCATAAAACATATTCTTAGTACTAATCTAACTAAATTAAATATTTGATTTCATATCATCGTTTGGCAATAAATTTGTTTTTAATGCCGTAAGAATTTCAACTTTGTCTAATTTCTAAAATGATAAATAAAAAAGGACAATATGATTCAATTTTATTTCTATTATGCAATTTCTGCTACAAAAACATTTGAAATATTGCAGAACTCCTGTAAAGACGATTGTTTATCAAACACAAGTGTATTTAAGTGGTATAAAATATTTTAAAAAGGTAAAAAAAAAAAGCCACTCCATTGTAGATTAACTCTATTTTTACTGGTTGTTCTTATAGGCTTAATGAATTCTATTATTATTGGCTATTCTTATTGTCTTAATGAATTCTATTCTTATTGGTTATATTCACTTCTACTAATCATTAATCTATGGACCAGGTTAAGGAATTAAAACTTACTGATTGTCATTTAACAATTAGAGATGTTATTCTATTTAATCCTATATCATTTAATTCCTTACAAGCACTTTTCAGAAATATTTTGGGTTTACGGCACTTCGCCTTTACATTTATTCCGAAAACTCTGAATTGGTTCCAAAGATAATATGTTTATGTACTTCAAGAAATGGTTTCTCAAGACGAATTTTTTAAACGCATTGCTACCAGTGATGAAATTTGAATCTATGATATATGAATCTTTTAATAGAACAGCTCAACTATTAAATGGATGGTGCTTGAAAGGCGAATCAAGAAGAAAACTAAAAGCATGCCAATTAAAATATTTAAACATTTTATGTTTGTATAGAGAAAATAGGTTTAATTTAGCAAATATTAATTATTATTAATATTACCTTTAATATATTTTAATCATTAGCATTATAAGAGTTAAAATTCTTCATAGAAGAAAAATTAAAATCTCGTACCAAATATGATGAAGTTCCCAAATTGAAAAACATTTTACTACTTCTGAGCATCATAACTTTTATAAGGAATTGTATAATAATTATTTCTTTAAAAAAGAATTATTTAAAAATAAATAAAATAAATTTAAATAATTTCTTATTTATTTCTTATTTATTTATTTCTTATTTCTTATTTATTTTAAGAAATTATTATTAATTAAATTTCTATGTATTAGCATACACACTGTTCAGGAGTGAATGCAAGATCTATTTACAGTAATAAACTTTTAAATTACAAAAGTCACTTATCCAAGATTCTGCGCTCTCTTATTTACTACAATAACAAATAAACTTCATTTATATATGCACGAATAATAGGAATACGGAACTAAAAGAAATTAACAGATTATACTCCAGCACAGTATTGTAATGCTAATGTTCTGAATTTAAGAAAAGAGTTTTTGTGAAAGCTGACTTAATTTTTTTGTGTTATTGTTGTTGTCAATGAAATACGGGCAGGTTAAAGCAATTATTCCATTATGTTTGTGGTCTTTCCTATTCTGATAATCTCTATTTAATGTGATTTCACTTTGTATTTTATTAGTTGAGAACAGAAAGGCAGTGTACTACATTCATTTTAAATTGACTTTAATCAGCGCAAAAACTAATACATATGTGATAACCTCCAATTTGTAAATAGATAACCCATTCTGCATAACCCATTCCCATTAGAAGAAGAATAAAAAAATCCATTATACTTGAATAGCATTTCGAATTTAAAATATTACTGTTACTCTTAAACAATTTTCCGTTTGAATTCCTCTTCGAATAATGTTTAACCAATGATTCGAAAATTCTTTCATTTTGTCATCCTTAAGATGGTAAAATTGATGATTATTCTAATGCATCACTCGAAACTGTTAAAACCATAATCAATTTTATTCAAATAACCCTGTTTAGATGTCGTCGAAATTTAAAATGGAAAGCAAATTAAGTCTTTTGACATATATGATAAAAACGCTTGAAGCCCTGGAATTTGAAAGTTGAATTATTCTTCAATATATTATAATAGTAAGAGAATAGAACATTTCTTTGGAACAGAAAAATAAGGATCCTACTGTATAACTATTTGGAAAAGTTAACAGCTGAAAAACATTTTTTTTCCGAGGATTAGAAGAAAAGCAAACAAAAGCAGATGTATAAATATTCGAAAATTTTGAACTTTAAAATTATATTTGAAGACTTTTAAAAATAATGCACGAATATTAGACTAGGCATCTCTATCTTAAGATCGAATTTGCTTAAAGTCTAAATAGAGATAACGTGCCACTATGTTTCTTTGAACAGAATTTACGTTCAACTTGTATTGGTTATAGTGTCATAAAAATTGCACTTGTTTCACTAATTCTTTGATTATCATATCAGAACATATTGCTTTGTTACAAATTTGAAAATAACATTCATTTCTGAAAGGTTTATTCAAATTTTCACATTCAAATCTGGAAAAGTTTTCATTCTCAGATAAGAAATTAGTACTATTTTGTTCGCATATGATTTCACAAACAATTCCTGCTCGTGTGAAAAATATCATCTATGTTTCTGTAACTTAATTTTCAACTAGATTAAACAAACGTGGAGTCAGCATAATATAAGAGATTGAGCAATAAGATGTTAGATGACATGCATAGCAAAGTTTGTCATGTGACAGCATCACGTGTATTAGTATCATTTCTAATGCCTCATTCTAACAAATTTGAATTAAATTAGAAGAAAAAAATGAACTTCCATTTTATAGTATAAATGACAGTTTTTTAAAATAAATTCCATTTATAACAGAATAATAAAATCTGCTGAAAAATATTTTAAGTTTATTTTTATTTTAAACTTCAAAAATATCACAATTAAATTTAAAGGCCTTTACAAATATAAAATAATACTTATTATAAGAAATTCATGATTTGAATAATGATTGTTCTAATTTCGTTAATAATCGAAAGATAACGGAACTAATCATGGAGGTTACTTTATTCGTTGCTGTAAACATTAATAGATGTCATTTACTTTAAAAATGAGTAGAAAATTATAGAAAGTTTTTGGAAAACTAATGTACCGTGAAGTAATCTCTGAGTAATGCAACCAAAACCACACCTCATATTCGATTCATGAGTAAGAATATGATTGGATACGAATTCTATTTTATTGACTCTAATAATCAGTTTTGGCACGTTGCCCCACCTTTTTAGTTTGTTATTTAGGACGACCGTTGCTTCAGACATTGGCCGTGTAACAGGGTGAAAGAAAGGGTGTTTTCACTTCATTACAACATTGTATCGTTACTTTATGAATAGGAGGGATGATGCAATCACGGAATTTTGGAGATATTTCAAACCACAAAACGTTTCTGTTCAAGGTTTGTGCGTGGTCACAAAATATAAGGCTTATTTCAATAACAAAAGGAATTAAAAGAGT